>RJWH01002162.1:0-261189 GCA_004363575.1 Solenodon paradoxus
TGACGTAAGCATGTAAATGTGTGATTTACATGTGTTCCCTCTCCGTAACCACTCAGAAGGACAGGGGGTAGTGATGCCCTAACAATAGCAGTCACACTTAGCACCCACATCCAGACTTTAAACACTCATCTTTAGGTGCCACGTGGCTGAGTAGTTTGTTACACTGGGTTCAGTTCACACACACCTCAGTGTCTCCAGTTTGAGACCCAGGATCGAGAGAACAGCCACGATGCACACACAACTAAATAAAGGGGGCAAAGTGCTTCTTCCTCCTTTCTTTTCCTGCCTGCCTACTCGCCTTCCTTCCTACCTGCACCTTTCCTTAAAAAACAACAACGAAAAACCACTTATAAGTAAATACGTAAATACTCTTTTTTGGGAACCAGGGCTGCTTGGAGGAATGGTCGGTTCCAGAGCTGGCACAGAGAAAGCACGAGATGAGTCTGAAACATCTTGTGGTACCAGACACAAGGGTGCGCTTAAGAATGATGGGGACATGTCTAAACGACACTGAGGTCGCCCTGCAGGGGCTCCCACTTGTCCAATCTGGGTGAACAATGTTAGCAGCAGGTTAGAATCCTTGAGCAAAAGGAGAAACCCTGAGTCCAGTAAATAAATTAACAAACAGAATAGTTATATGATGTCAAAGCACCTCCCACAAAATACTTACCAATCACAGCAGACAAAGGAAGAGCTTGTAATGGAGAAGTCTGGCAGACACCCCCGAATCAGACGATCACTGGGAATGTGACACAGAATGAATGTGCCCCCTGGCCAAAGGCAGAGTCAGCATCGCGGACATAGACAGCGATTCCCACAGAAGACCTGACTCTAGCCTCAGACAGCCCAGATTGAGGGACATTCTCCAACAGTGTGGGGGTCCTGAGAATCAGAAATTCCAAGGAATTGCTCTAGACGATAGAGTGCAAGTATGTTTCTGATCTGGAAACTCTTGCTACAAACAATATCATGTGGAAAATTGGCAAAACATGAATGAGGCCTGCAGATGAGGTGGTAGTGATGCTTTGAGGTTAATTTTCTGATTTTGAGGCCTGTCATGTGGTTAGATTATCCTTGTTTGTAGGAAACACACAGAAGAATTTGGTGGGCTTGCGGAATCATTTCACAACTTATTTTTAATTTTCAGAGGGGCAAATGCTTATATTGTACTCACAGCTTTCGTGTGTGTCTGGTGTTTTTTAAAAGTGAAAACGAAAGCAAACAAGCAACAAAAAGTGACAGGCCTTTCCTGGCTTTGGCGCATTGGAAAAACCTGTCTTTGTTGGTGTGAGGGTTCCCTCTTGTGGTCGTCACAGCAAAATGCAGGCGAGGCACCAGGTGGGGTCTGGGGCTTGGTTACTCTTCCCTGGATGTAGGCGTCCTCAGAGGTCATCTCCTCCAGCCCTTGGCCAACTTGTCTCCTCATCCAGTCCTTAAAGATACCTGTGTTCTATTCCCTCAAAGTTCCAGTAGTGTCTCTGGCCTTAATGCTGGAAATTGCATCAGGACTAGACCTTGTAATTTCTCTAGACAGACAGGTAAGGTAAGTACAAGGAGAGGCTGGCCCAGAGACAAGGGCTGCAGAGACAAAGGCTGCATCCATCTAGAATGCCGGAGGATGCTCCTAAAGGTCTTCCTGGTCTTGGGCATCCAGCCTCTCTGCTTTCAGCTTCAAGTTCATCATTTCTGCGTGGGAG
The DNA here is from genome assembly GCA_004363575.1 of Solenodon paradoxus. Classification (NCBI taxonomy): domain Eukaryota; kingdom Metazoa; phylum Chordata; class Mammalia; order Eulipotyphla; family Solenodontidae; genus Solenodon; species Solenodon paradoxus. The sequence continues at coordinate 1,698 of RJWH01002162.1, forward strand.
ACCAGGAAAGTTGCCCACACCTCCACAGGAACTAGTGAGATCAAAAGAAGAGACCCCTGATCCCAATTAACGAGTGGCCATATGTGCAGGCCTACCTGGGAAATGTCTGCTTGACACCTCCTTCTCAGCAGAATTAACCCTTTCTAACACTCATGTGTCCCATTTTAGAACACAGATCAGTTGGTCGCTACCAAGCATAGATAATTCACCAAGTGGATGACAAATTATATGGCCACTTGCCACCCGTGGGTTTCCTTCTTAGTGGGTGTCTGAAAGCTCTCAGGATCCTGAGTTCCCTCCCACCTCCTCCACTTTGGGTGGGACGCTTGTAAGCTATGGGTACAAATTCACTTTCAAATTCACAAATTCACTTTCGTGTCACCCTGAGCAACCCCAGAGAGCAGATGCCCAGGGCGCAAGCCACCTTAGATGACTGGGAGCTTACTGGCTGGCTAGCAAGGAGCAGGCTCCTTCTCCAGAAACCCAAGAACCTGGGCATGTAGATGAGCCCCACTACTGATCACTCACTGAAAACGTTTAATATCATGTCTTGTGGTGGAGGGGAAATAAAAACATCTCTCTCTTCTGCCTGGGAAAGGAGCCCCAGACATTTGAGTTCTAGGATCGGGGAGAGGAGGACAGAGTGATAGTCTTTGTCTGTTTCAGGGGTGTCCCCAGGTCTGGTCCATCTGGGAGTGAATCTGACTTCTCCCAGGGTGTGGGGGAGAATCTGGGGGTAAGAGGTCTTGGAGGTCACAGAAAGGGTCAGCTGATACCTGCATGGTGATGGGTGCCTCTCAGCATCTTTCTGGAAAGGAGATGAGGGCTCGGAAGTCTGAAGTGGGACCCTGTGCTGCTTCTCTGTGTCTGGGACCTTGATGGGCTGGTGTGGGGCTGGGGGAGGAGAGCCTGGGGTGTTTGGTGCCTCTGGGTACAACTGCAATGTCACAGTCAGCCCCATGCAGCAGGGGACAGAGGAGAAAGACCAGGCCCAACAAACATTGCAGAGGAAGGCACAGGGGACCCGGGGCACTGTGATCAAACTTTTCTGGAATTGAAAAAAGGGGCAGGAAATGGGGTACTGTAGAACTCCCACATTGTCCCTGATGAACAGGGCACAGGAGGCATGTCAATTCAGGTTGAGTTTGATTTAAAATAGTAAAGAACTGTGTTATTTCTTAGATCCACATGTAGAGGAAACCTCAAACCCAAGTGAGTTCCTTCAAGAGAAGCCAGGCTCTCAGGAAGCTGGGGCTGGGTGCAGCAGATATTTGGAGTTAAAGTTACGTTTTCTTTTCTTTTTTTTTTTTTACATATACAGGCATTTAATTAATTGAAATTCATTTGTACATTGTTTTGAAGTCATATTTCACGTGTGTGTGAACTGCTGGCCTGAATCATCAGTATTAACACTAGAAATGGCCCCTCTCTCAAGATTCTAAACTCAAGCCATCTGGAGCTAGGTAGTAAAAATATAAAATTGTATTTGTTTTAAATACAGTAAATCATAAAGCTAATTTAGTACTGATGTGATGCTATGAGACCACTGATTTTTCAGATCTTCCTGAAACTTGGGGATCCTTTAACGAATACATCTTTTGGCCACGGAAACCTGGCTATAAAAGTTGTTTTTTTCAGCTCTGATAACAAATTCAGTTGGTAAAAGCTAACCTGTTGGGGACAGGAGCCCCGCAGGAGCGTGAGTGCCAGGTTGCAGGGCACTCAGAGGAAGTGCATGCCTCCGCAGAGAAAACACCCAGCGCGCAGGATGGCAGCCAAACCCTGGGCCTGTGAATTCGGAAGCCAGCGGATGTTAAAATGTTGTATAACCTTGTATATGTCACATGTTGTTTTGGTCCATGTGTCCTTTATAAAATAAAGTGGTACAGATTAGAGCGTTTGTGATCATATCCAGACATAAAGTTCTAAGAGTCTATACATTCACTGAAACAGTGTCCCTACAGTGCTCTTAGGAGACTGCAGCACAAAGGAAGAACTATGGGGCCCCACTGACCCCCACCCAGGCCTTCTCACACCTTTCATACCCTTTGCTGGTACCGTCACAGATGTGATGAGCCCAACCTTGGAATGACTGGAGAGCATGCTTCCGTTTTCTTTATCATTGCATGAACATTCATTATAAGAGGTCACTGCGTCATCGACCACGTAGGGGTGCCTTCCACAGCCGGGGTGTGGGACATGATCTCCAACCCTCCTTCCAGATGGGGAAACTGAGGCTCCACAGGTTGACTCGTCTGAACTCTTGCAGGTAGACAGGTGACCATACTGGGATTTGGCTCTCTGGGTTCTGGCCACAACGCCCCACAGTCTCCTGGGAGGAAGACTGAGAAGTAGGCACCTCTCTCCGAGGCCTCGGAAGGCAGTTCTGGGGAAGCAGCTCCCCTGCAGATGCCCCCGGGGGTGGGGTCTCTGAGGGCCTGCCCTCAGGAGTCACGCTGGGGCCGTGGGAGAATGCTGGGTGCCTGTGCGTCTGTCCCTGGTCTGACCCCAGGTCCTAGATTTCATTTCTACCTTACAAGGAAGTGGATTCTGGAAAGGCAGCTCTTCGTTCTGGGCAGCAGGGTGCCAGGCTCCACCCAGCCCAATGAGGTGGCCTAGTCCTCACCTCTTGGATGTTGAGAAGGTAGCTTGGTAGCTGTGTGATGGTGACAGTTTTCCTCCTCACCTCTGAGCTGTCCCCTCACACACTGAACATGGACCCACAGCGGCCAGCTTGGGTCCTGGAGCCAAAGCAGACGACCTTCAGAAGACTAGAGGAGAGAGATGAGGCTTCTTCATCTATGGCGCCAACATTCAGACGGGCAATGTTCAGACAGAGGGAGACTAGAGCTCCCCTGGGCCTGGGTGTCTGCATTTGGAGCTGAACTATCACTGGTCTTTGTGAGTCCTCTTCCTGGGAGAAACCAAAGACTGTCACTTCCCAGAGTGCCAGTCCCTCCTGGCACACATGCCCTTCCCAACTCTCCTGTGGAATCGGTCTGTTGGAAAAGTGCTTGGGTGCCATGGACAGCACGTGGAGTGGGTGGCAGTGTGACAGGGGCAAGAGGTCGTGACTCAAGTTGAGCCAGGCCTCCGCCAGGGCTGAGAGTTGAGTTTCTGCCCAGATGGGCTTGGTGCTCCTGCCTCGGCAGCATGAAGGGAGGGATGCATGATGAGGGGCAGAGCATGGTGTGTGCTGGACACCAGTCACTGCCAAGTCTTGTTACAGAAACTGAGCCAAGAACTGAGGTGAAAGAAATCTGTCTGAGAGATGACTTCCTATTCTCAGGAGGGCTGTGCAGGAGTCGAGGCATGGAGGGAGCCATGTAAAGGTGCTCTGGGAGAAGGGGCAGGTGGGTACACTGTGGGGGACACAGAGGGGAGGAATATTTCAGAGAGGGGTGTGCTCTTAGTAGTTAGACAACATAAATGTTAAATAGGACAATGAGAGGCCTCAGAAAGGAAGCTGTGATGGCAACAGATAATAGTGACCAATGACCATTGCAGGTCGTCACTTATAAATATGTCCACTAATCGTTTTTTCTCACTTGGTCTTCCTTACCAGCCTATAAAGAAAGTCTTTGCATTGCTTCATCTCTTTTTCCAGGACCACATGTTGCCTCCTTTTATAGAGGAGGAAACTGAGGAAACAGAAATATCTGGATTCTGCCACGGTCTGTGCGCTTGCTTTGACCTTGTGACTTGAGGGCCTCGGCATTGGCACAGACCGGGACCTGTGCTGAGCCCTGCAGGCCCGGGTGATAGGGTGATGGTGGGCCTGCGGGGGGCCTGTCCCGGAGGGTCTCCTCAGGGGCCAGCAGGGATGCCCGAGGGAGATGAGAGAGGTGGGTTGGAGGCATCAGGGACTGGGGTAAGATGAAAATACAAAAGCTATCCAGCCCAACTTCCTATGTGAAGTCTCTAGCTTATTTCTCAAAATGTGTCCCTGGGATGCCCATTTGTATCCTGGACAGGTCGGGGTGGCGGCCACAGGTAGACAAACATTTGGGGAAACATTGGGCTAAACAGTTCTCTTTACATTAAGGCTGCTCGGAGTCTGTAAGAAGCTAATGCATTTTGTGAGCCTAGAAGAGCAGAAACTGGGATCCCCAAACATATTTGGTCCACAGTCTCTTTTTATCCCAAACACTTCATTCATTAGGAATGCAGTGAGATGCAAGTAAAGGACCACCTCCCGGGTAGTGGCCAGGAACCAGTGCAAAGTGGTCTGTGCTGATGCAGTGGCTCAGCCTGCACACAGAGCCAAGCCCGCTCTGCTTCCTGCTGGCTGCCCTCATGTAGCTTCCACCCCTGGGGCTGTAAAGTGGCGCAGCCCTTTCAACCAGCAAGGATTCATTAGCCAGGAAGAAGGAAGGCAAAGAGCAAAGGTGAGCCTGACCCTCCCCAGACTTCTGCTTCCCTCTCATTGGCCAGAAGCATATCCCAAGACCACCCTAGTGGCAAGGGAGCCTGAAAGATTGAGTGTTTTCAGGGGCACATTGGCACTGGAATGGATTAGAAGACTGAGGATGAGAAAGAAGGAGAGAGTCGATACCATAAACCTCCCTCTGGGGTTCGTGCTCTTTGGACTGGTTTTGGAAACTGCTGGTCTCACTCATGCCATCTCCCCTTAATTTTCTGGCCTCTGCAAGTGAACTCACTCTCCAAAGCCTGCTAATTGCCCCTCTACTGCCTTGACCCCCAAATCCCCTGCTGCCTACTCCTTGTACCTCCTTCTTTGGTAGGCTGTCGGCTATGCTAGAGTTGGGGCTTGGAGGCTCATCCCTTTGTGGGTAGCCACCTCTCAGCTGCTGGGATCGGGGTTCAGCACTCATGCCTGAGCAGGGGAGTCTTAGTGTGAAGGCTAAAGGAATGGGTGTGAAGGTACAATGTGGTGTGGTCATTAAAGCAGGTACCCATTCTAGAAGCTACCTTAATTAGGGGGGCCTTCAGGGAACCCAGCGCTGGTGTGCATTAGTGCCCAGTAAAGGATGGGGCAGTCTGGAAGGGCCCCTCTAGGTGGCCTGCACCATCTCATACTCTGCAGCTTCTCTGTCTAGGGGCAGGATGAAGACCCCACACTGCTGTCCCTCTCAGCCCCATTCCCAAGTCCAGGGAAAGACTGGGTGGCCCAGCTTTGGTCAGATGTCATCCCAGTCAATGCTGCCCTCGGGGGCTGGGGGAGGACGGGTGAGGCTCATGTAATACAGGGGGTGGTGGGACAGCTAAGGCAGATACCTGAAGATGTGGCTACTTCAGTTCAGGGTATTGGAGTCTAGCAGGGATCAGAAACTCAGGCTCTGTGGGCTTAGCCCAATCTGACACCAGAATCACACTTCATTGTGTAGTAGAACACAACTAGTTCATTCATTTACATATTGTCCAAAACCACTTTTGTGCTGCTGCCACAGACTGGGGTAGAGTGCAGAGACCAGGCTTACAAGCCAGATACTTACTATCTGGCCCTTAATAAAGCAAGCACACCAACCATTTTCTAGCAGGGAGGATGCATGTCTGCTTAAGAGCTTGTGGGCAACTGGAGGGCAAGCCTTCTCAAAGTCAGGTTCCGACCTGCACCCCAACCTGCAGCTCGGGTGGCTGGATGAGGAAGCGAGTGGAGGGAGGCCAGGCAGACGTGCCTCTGCTTGTCCTCCGTCCACTTCGCTGGCTTCCGAGTGGAGCAGTCGGACCTCAGGGCAGGGGGTTTCTCCCTCCTCATTTGCTCAGCTCCGCATCTGCTCTTAATCGAGGCACAGTGGCACGAGCCTGATTGGGAATAGCAGGTGCTGGGGCGTGGTGAACATTAGGGAATAGTCACTTGGCGGGCTCCGGAGCTGCCAAAAATGAAAGTGTGCCGTGCAGGGCCAGATGTTCCCTCATTACCATCCGCTCTTCCTCAGAAACGTTTTAAGGGAACATTTGTTTGTTGAGGAAACACAGCTGTTCCTGGGGAAATGGGTTTCCCTCCTTCGGGCAGAACGGGGTGGGGGTGTTTGTGGGGAGGGATACTGGGGATACCATGGGTGGGTGACAGTTAGGATTCTCCAGTGGGTCCAGGGCAGGGGTCTGTGGGGACAGCTCCTCAGAAACTGGCAAGGCCTGCTACCACATTATGACTTTTCCCATGCTCCTCTGAAAGACAGTTAGCTTCAGATCTCAGAGAAGGAAGCAGGGCCAAGAGAGGCGATATAACTCAGCCAAGGTCACACAGCTGAGGTCAACCCCAGTCCCAGCTGGCCCCTGTTCTCCAAGACCGTTGCTCTTTCCTCTCTCTGGTCTTCTCTAACTGTCAAGGACGCATCTCTGCATCTCAGTCTTAGAATCGCCACTTTGGGGCCTGTTTGTGTTTCTGTGCCTGTATCATACTGTCAACGCCCTATGTCCTCTCCTCCGCCCTGACCCCGGGCCTCCGTTTTCCACTAGACTTTGCCATCTTCTTCTCTGCCCTGATCAGGGTGTTATGCCGGCGTCTGTGGATGAATAGCTTTGCTTGTATTTGTTTCTTCTCTTTCATCCCTCTCTCCCTGCATTTCGATTTGCCTCTACTTACCTTTCCATCTCTCTTTCTTCATGATTTCTGTAATATCTCAGTCGGAGGCCAGGTCTGTGTCATTTGCCTCATTTGTTACACACACACACACACACACACACACACCTGTTTTTTTAGGGGACTGTTTTTAAGTTGTGTCTTGGCCTCTGGGCAGGTTTTAATATCAATCTACCTCATTACAACTAAACAATCAAACAGAGTTAAGTAGGAAATGTTAGAATATGTCATATATTTGATCTTGTGACCCCTACCCTGCCCCAGTTTTCTACGTATTTTCCAATGGAAAATGTCACTATGAGAGGTGGTAAAAAATGTTTGAGACCACTGAGTAGAGATGCTTTGGCCTCAAGTAACAGAAATCTCTAAACTGAAAAGCTCACCACAGAAGAATTTATTGCCGCCAATACGAGAAGTTCCGGGCAGGGCAGCTCCAGGGCTGGCTAGGCAGTTACCACATAGCATCATTGGAAGTCAGGTATTTTCCTTTCTCCTCCTGCCCTTGGCCTTCCTCAGCAAGCCAGTTCACTGTCCTTATGGTAGCTACTAGGGCTCCATCCACCCTACACTTCCGAGAGACAATAAGAGACTGTCAGGTTCCTTACATCCTTATCTAGATGCCAGGAAAACTCCTCACATCTCATTGGCTTGGACTGGGTCAGCATCCCTTACTCAATCATGGCCAAAGAAGACAGGCTAACTGTGATTGGCTTTGACTGCTCAGGGGATGGGTTTTCCTCCTGCACAGAAGAGGGTGGACGCAGAGGCCTTGGACCTTCTCCCCAAGAAAAGGGAAAAGTTTGTACCCTGGGATCACTCACATCTGCCATAAGCCCTCACTGTCCCCTCTGCCAGGCCTCTGCCTCAGTTCCCCGTCTCGTCCCTCTTTAGGTCTGTCCTGAGGGGAACTGTGGGGAGTCCAGAGTGCAGAGACTTAACCACACCTTTTAGAGCTGAAACCGGGACCGGCTGGAGTATCACCGGTGGCCAGGGAAGGGATGTGGAGGTGGTGTTCAGTAGCGGGTGGCATGCAACATGGCTGAACTGGAACAATCCCGGTCAAACCAGGATGTGTGTTAACTGAGTGATCGAAACCAGGACAGAATTTCGAGCCAGGTGGGACTCTGGGATAGTGTTGCTAAATCAGGATCTCAGTAAAGAGACTGAAGTACAATCATTCACTCAACAAATATCGGCAGAGCAATATTAGGTACCTGTCAGGCATGGTTTCACTGAGAATTCATCATTAAGAAAGATAAACACCTCGGCCCTCGTGGAGCTGGCACAAAGCAGAGAGGTTATGCGATTTGTCTGTGAAGCTAAATGATCATATTAGACTCAGAAATGGGTCCCATGATGTTGTCAGGATGTGGGAGCAAATTCCCCCATGCCTCTGAGGTTCTTTGCAGGCAGGATGAACAAGTCAATTAACATTAGACAGGAGAAAAGTTCAAACTGAATGACCTTAGGCAAGAAGAAGACACATGGCTGTAAATTCTGAGGTAAATGGGACAGACCAAAGATGTAAATTCTGTGCTAAGGGATGAAAAAGGGGGTCTTGAGTGTCAAGGATAGAGGAGGGGTCTTCACATAAGATAAGTTTGGACATCAAAACCTTGCCTCTAGACATCTGGCCCGCCTTCAAATAGTTTCCTCTGTTTGAAAAGGAAATGACTCCATAATGGAGTATCTATGATAAGGGTAGCAGCTTCTTCGAAGGCCCGCAAGTCCTTAGTTAACCTTAGTGCCACATATTAAGATGACACACATTGAGAAATATCTGCCCTGGACAACCTGGGAAAGGCTTATCTGAATATTAGGTTGGGGAGAGTGATTTCACATGGTCACCAGTGCATGGGTCAGGGATCTCTTAGGAAGACCCATGGGAGTGATGGCACAAAGGCAATGCTGTTGGGACCATGCTGAATAAAGACTTTGACTAACCTTTGTTCCCTGTCCCTGGGAACTTTTATCCCTTAGAATTTCAGAGCGACGGGGGAATCTTCATTATTCACACTGGGCCCCACAGCCCACACCTGTTAGTTCATGCTAATGAGGTGACTCAGGATGCAGGCTGTGTAAGAAAGACCAACTGCACAACTATAGGATTGGGGCTTTGTCGTGTCAGCCTCAACTTTGGAGAAAGGTGGGGCTGGAGAGTGAGATCAATCATATGGCCAGTGATTCAGTCTCACCATGTAATGATGCCTTGATAAAAGTTATGGACACTGAACTCAGGTAAGCTCCCCAGGAGGCAACATGCTTTGAATCTGTCACACTGGAAAGCTGAGAGGACATGTGTCCCTAAGGGCTCCCGCAGCTTTGCATTTGGAACCCTCCCAGACCTTGCCCTATGTGTCTCTCTCTCTGGTTGATTCAAACTTGTAGATTTTGCTATAATAAAGCTGGAAAGGACAAATACTGTATGAATCCACATATATGAGGCGCTGAGAATACGTAAATTCACGGAGAAAGAAAGTGGAGGGTGACTGCCAGGCGCTGGGGGAGCGGGATGAAGGGAGTTATTATTTAATGGAGACAAAGTTTTAGTTTTGCAAGATGGAACAAAGCGTTCTGAGACTGGGTACACAGCATGTGAATGCACTTAGCACTACTGACCTGGTCCACTTAAACATGCTCAGGATGGTCAACTTGATGCTACATGTGTTCTCCCACAGTGAAAACAAAACAACTATAATAATAGACGAGCAAGTTCCTGAGTTCTGTGAGCCTCTCTATGGAACCATCAGCCTGAGGGTGGCTGTAGGAAGTCCCAAGTTTATAGCCGGCTACTCAGAGTCAGGTGACCCTGGGACCCTTGAACTTGAGCAGGTGTTTGGAGAGTCCTGTCCAAGTCCTGTGAAGTAGGACACAACTCTGGGTAGTAGGAGAAGGGGAGGCAGAGTGTGGGAACTGGCTGGTGGCTCCAAGAGGTTTCAGAATCCCATCTAGGCCTGAATTTCTGTGATTCCTCCATGAGGGGATGACACCCAGCCCCAGAGCACCGCCCCCATCACATGTGCCTCTTGCTCACTGCAGCGCAGCGAGTGCGTGCTCTCCGCCCAGCAAGACTATGGGCTAGGACTACACCATCTATACTTCGTTGTTTCTACCACCGAAGGGTTTCTTTGTGGATGAACTGAACAGCTCTTCCTTCCTCCCAGTCCCCAAGTCTGGCCTCTGTGAGGGGTCTCTGGTGGGCTCTCTGTGTGCTCCCTCTTGGAAATTGGCCTCTGAGTTTGTGCTGGATTGTTTTTCAGAGGGACCTCTGGTTGAGAGGAAGGAGGAGGGCATGCACCTGCTCTGCATTGCCTGGGCTGCACCCCAGCTCACCACCCACCCCGGTTCTGAGGCCTTCAGAAGGCACTAGACCCTCCTACCCGAGGGTGACCTCTCCACCTCGGGGATTTGCACTGTTTAATTAGAACACCTTCAGTTGGAAACGCTCATCCATTTATGGGGGAAACAGCGACAGGCTTTTAAGGACATGCCATAAGTTTTACAGTTATTGGATTTTTCAACTTGTTTACAAAAGCAATATTGTTAAATGGCCAATGGCCAGGCCCAGTTGTTTTTCCTCCTGTGCCTTCTGACGACAGGAAAGCATATTATCTCCCAGCCCGCTCCCTGGAGGTGTATGAACTACATTCCATTCTGCTATCTGTTTAATTATCCATTCAGCTCTGCTCACTCTACAGCTCTTTCTCTCCTTCTCCACCCAGAACAGCTCTGGAAAGCAGCAAAGAGCACCTTCCCTATGCCTCTTCCCCCAGCAGCTCCTGCAAACAGCTCCACTCCCAGAAAATACCAGCCCACAAGAACCTGTCTCTTGGTAAGAACGGATCTAAAAGGGGATGTGGGGCGACTAAGTAACCTTGACACTTGACAACACCTTCGTGTCATGGCTTCTTGTTCAGGGAGAGATTTCTTTAGAAGAGAGTTTTCCCAAACCAGACCACTGGGCCCCAGAAGCTTCTGGGGAGATTTTAAAAATAAAGCTTGCTATATGTCTTGTCCTCATAGCTTCTGAGTTAGAGGCTCCAGGTCTTCAGATCTGGACTTTTAAAAGCTCCAAAGTGACCCCTGATACACCAGTCGCAGCATTTAGAGCATCTCGGGACATGATGATCTCTGCCTGCCTTTGACTCTGAGTTCTGTGATACTCTGCTCATGGAGGGGAGGGTGGAGACTGTGCTGTTCATACCAGCGCCAAGTAGGAACCCCATGCCTACTCAGCTGACTGAACGTGATGGGCTCACACCTGGTGCATTCATCCTGGGGAAAGATGCAGAGTCTCAAGTAGCTCTGAATAAACTAGGATGCACATATGGGCTGATGCAAGGGTATTGTGAACGATGCTGTCACAGAACACCTGCACTGGCTCTACGGCATGCCCTTAAAAGAAGGGTGTACAAAGGGCCCAGGAAATGCGTCCTTCCCCAGCTTTCCCTGACAGCACCTCCAGATGAAGGTGGAGGTGACCATGGCTGCTGGATTGGCTGTGGAGATAGAGGGGAAAGTGGGGGTCAGAGAGCTCGAGGCAGAAGACCCTGCTCCTGGCAGCTTTGATTTGTCTGTAGCAGGGGTGCCTCCTGCATTCAAACGTTGCAAGTCCCTACCCTGTCCCTGCTATTCCAGAAAGAGTGAAAACAGCAGCGGTGCTCATAATCACACACAGCTCCACCCCTCTGGCACTTACCATCTATAACCCGCATGCAGCGGCGGCTCGCTCTAGCCTTCCAGTATCTGTGATGCCGGCAGGCAAGCCCACCAGACAGCCTCAGGTGGAGAGTCCCAGACAGGACCGAGTGACTTGAAAAGATTACAGGGCTGTGAAGTGGTGGAGTCAGAATTTGCCCTCAGATCTAATTCCCAATCCGGAGTCCCCTAGGCCCCTGTATCCTAATCACTTGCTGGGGCTGCCCCTTCTCCCAAAGTGCCTCCACACACGGAGACTTGACTACCTGAAGTGAGAAGGAAGGATTTAGATCCTAGATCCATAGATCCGCAGCCCCCCACGGAGGAGAGGGAAGCCCCAGATGTTAAAGGGCAGGCAGGAGCTCAGTGAAGGGAGTACGATGTGTGAAGGGAGTACGGTGTGGGTGGCAGAAAGAACACAAAGTTTGGGATGAGACTGTACAAGCTCTGACCCTGAACAAGGCATTTAAATTTTCACTTTCATCATCTATTTAACAAAAAGGATATTGTAATGGAAAATAACCACTTTAATGCAAGTAGAAAGATGAACGAGTGTCAAAGAGACTTTGTTTAGCTCACTAACAGATGAAGGACCAAAGAAGAATTCAAAAGGCACACACAGGCAAGTCCTGGGGGAGTAGTGGTTTGGTCAACTGCCTCCTGAGGAATATAGTCCACACACATCCCGAGGCCCCAAGTTTGCATCCCGGGTCCCAGGTCCCAGGTTCCAGGGAGAACAACCAACATGAGCAGCTAAATAAAAAAATAAAATGAAGCAAAAGATGTTTCTTCCTCCTCTCTCTTCCTACCTGCCCATTCACCTTCATTTCTGTTTGCACCCTTCCTTTAAAAAAAAGAAAAGCACACACACATAGACAATCTTAGCTGAATTCACAATTATTTGCAAAACTGATCAATATCCCTGAGGCAATAATCATTAACAATTCAATAGACAAAATTTACTTGCATCTCTATGGACAATAATCATTGATTATACATTTCTGACAATGTATAGAGTTATAAAATAGTTCAAAGACAATAAAACAAACAGATCACCCAGAAAGGTACACTATTGAAGACATCTTTTTGCTCTTTTCTAAAACTTTCACAATTTTCCCCAACCTTTAAAATGAAGCTGACCTAATAGGCTGTTGGGGGGATTAAGTGAGATGACCTATTTTACAGCTTGGTGTGCAGCAGATGCCAGCGAAGTTCCCGTCCCTGTGATACCTAGGCCTTACTCTTCCTTCGCAGGGTGGCTTTTCGCTCCCCTGACATGGCATCTGTCCTTGTCCTTGGACGAGTCATTTCTCTGCTCCTGCTTTCTGCTCTCAATTTACCATACATAAAAATGAGGATCTGGACATGACCTCAGAACTATCTTCACTCAGTAAACCTTAGCTACACAGTAACCTGTACAACCAAGCAGAACTGTGGACTTTCTGAGACCTAGTCGTGTCACAATGAACACACGTGGGCTTTGGAGCCAGGCAGGCGGTTGTCTGCATCCCTGCTCGCATCTCATGGTGGGGCTTTGAGTCTGTGGCTTAACGCCTCTGAGCCCACATTGCCTGTCTGTCAGATGAAGTTACAACTGGGCCCCAAGGGGTGATTCTGAGGAGGAAGCTGATAGTAATGTATGTGCTATAGCACAATCTGTGCTCAGCAGTGTCACTTTCCATTCTGCCCTTTCCTACACCCACTAGGCTCCCCACCGAGTCACCAGGTCAGTTATAGCTGCCACTGTTGCTTGTGCAGGGACAGTCACCTGGTCAGTGAACAAAGCCCTTGCTCTGGCCTGCAAGGCAAGGAGTTTGGGACTAAGAAACTCTTGAAGCTCAGTTGGATGCAGACCAATCCAGCAGCAAGGGTCTGGAAAGAATGCGACGTTTTGATTGCCAAGGTGTGATGGACAAAGAGGTTTGAACTTTTCCCTTCAAATGCGGGCCGCCAGGGGAAGAGGCCATGGGATTCTTGCCTCCTGGCCAGCAGATAACACCCTGGGGTCCGGTACCTGCTCCACTTTGATCCTGCTCAACGTCAGGCACAGGGAGGGTCACATAAGCGGCCTCTCTAGATGAACGTGGAACTCTTGTTTTCCAGAACAGTGCTTCTTAAACCTTAGAGAGCACACGAGTCTTTGGGGATCTTATTAAAATGCAGATTCTGATCACATGGGCCAAACATTGGACCTGAGACTCTGCATTTAAAACTGCTCCCAGGTGGTGTCGATGCTTCTGGTCCAATTCTGAGTAATCCCTGGATGCAGTGGGCCCTTAAAGTCTGCGGTACCCTAAAAATCAGCAAGAGACAATAGTCAGAAATATGGGGTTTAGACTAGACACCTTTCTTCTCCTTCCCTCCTGGTCTCCAGACCCCGGCTCCAGACCTCCTGCATCCCAGCTACGTGCCTGCACACTGTCTGCCCTGGCGGCCCTTCCTACCCCCACAGACACCACAAGCCCTGCTTTCTACCCCTCTTGTCACAGCATATAGGCTAATTCACACTGGGCGAGGGAAAGGGAGAAGGTGGAGACTACTCTCCAGGGAAGGTCATGGGAGAGGTGGTCCTCTACTAAGCCTGGAGAGATGCCAGCAAGAAGCAGGGTTGGCCAGCTGAACTAGCCTGGGTCAAGATCTTAGTAACTGACAACAGCCGATTGCTTGCGACACCCAGAACTCATCCCTGATTTCTTACCGGGGACTTGAGGGCTTCAGCCCAGAAGCTGACCTGATGGTGGGCATCCTGGAAGGTCCAGGATGAGACCCAGACACCGTACTTCACATTGTACATGCACCTCTCACCAAGATTCAGTTGGCATTGTCCTCCTCCAGGTTCCTCTTCTTCACTCCCAGAGCACCCCAAGTTCCTGCACCACCGTGACCCTCACCTCTGCTTCCCTGCTGCACTGACCCTCATGAGAAGCTCCACGAAGAGGCAACTCGGTGTCCTCAGTGCCTGGCAGGTGTCTTGTGTGAGGCAAGGAAGGCCTTACCCAGAGCCCCATCTTTGTATAGGTTTGTGCTTTTCAGCCAGAGAGATTTTCCCCCCAGGGGCATTTGGCAGACATTTTTTGACTGTGACATGGGGTGGGGGGAGCGGGTGGCTGGATGGAGGAGGTTGCTGGCCCTGGAGGCAGGGATGCTGCTATCTACCCCCCAGCTCACAGGAGAGGCTCCACGGCTAAGGCGGGCCCAGCCCCAATGCTGAATGTGTCCAGGTTGAGAAATCTTGGTGTGGGGAGACAGGAAAGACAGAGGGACACAGGACTTCAGGGGACACTGGAGGGGGAGGGCCTACTGACATTGCCCACTTTAGACGCTGAGGCCCAGAGCAGGTGGGTCACACACACATAAGCAGCAGCCTGAAAAGACAAGCTGGTCTTGACTCACCAATCTGTGCTCTTCCTGACCCCAGCACCCGCCCCATCCTGAGAGCCACCCAAGCTGCCCATCCATTCACCCCTGAGCCCCCTCTCTGATGCGGCCTGGCAAGAACACACCACGGCAGAGGTAAACATGTCCTGACACACCAAATAGCTCAACTCTTTGTGACTTCGGGTCCTTGACTTACAGAGAGCCGTGCGTTTTTTCTTCCCTCAGACCTGCTTGCAGAAGTGTTCCCACCCCAGAATTAATTTAAGAAAATGTGAATGTTAACAAATAAGTAAAGGCAAGCAACAGTGAGCTAGTAATAAGACACCTTGGGATGTTCATTATGCTGGATTTCCGGACAGTTAAATTGGTTAATGCATTTCCCTTTGGCTTGTGGATCAATCTCGGCGGCTGTCGGGGACACAGCCACCTTGTTATACATCACAGCTTAAATGCCTCAGTGACACTGCAAAGGTCTGCTCTTCAGGTAAGGACTGATTTGTGGACAGCAGAGTGGAGGGGACAGATGACTGGGGGCCTCATTCTGGCCCCTGCACTCTCTCACGGGCACACAGCGACCCTAACAATTAATTAAATTAATCCCTACTGGTAATTATTTCCTGTTATGGGGACATTCATAACATCCTCTCTGCAGGAGGAGGTTGTTTGAGAAGCCATGACCGGTTGGCATGGCCTGAGGCGGTGGGCAGAGGGGGAAGTAGGAGGGCCTGGGGCAACGTCCAAACCAAGACCCTTCATTTCATCTTCATGTACACGTCACAGGGAAGTCTGGCGTCCAGCTGGACTCAGATTTTCCCCTCACCCTTCTGAGCGCCGTGTTCTAGGGCCCCTGTGCCATCCCAGCTTAGAGGTGGACTCAGGATGGACCTGGCCCAGGCTTTTCCGCTGCCGCCCTGTATACCAGACTCCAAGGGGTGCTGCAGCTCAGTGACCGGCGGCATCTTGAAAGTTCGGCCTGGGTGGTATTTCTGTGGAATAACCCCCCTTCAGTTTCCCTGCATGTTCGTCAGGGCTAACAACTGTCCCTCCATCTGCCTGCGCTGCTGTCCTTCAACAAACACTCTTTAAGGTTCTGGTGTGTGCAGGCTCTGGGCAAAGGCTCTGGGAATATAACTGGGGAAGAGGCAGAAAGAGAGGGATTGGGGGTAGGAATGATGAGGCCCTGAAGGAGGGTGAATTGGGTGAGAGTCAGGTACAGTACCTGAGGCCAGGTGTCCCCCGGACCTTCCTCCAGGGATGCTGTCCTCCTTTGTGAGCATCCCCACACCTCACACATGCCCTCATCCCACCACTGCTCGGGCCCTGCTTTCTTGTGGGTTTGGTGATTCCACTGCGTCCCATTCATTCGCACACGGTGTTGCCTTGGCTCATAAGCTAAGCTGTACCACTTCATGCCCATCAGGATGGCTACTATCAAACACATGAAACAAAACATCAGAAAACAAATGTTGGTGAAGGAGTGGAGAGCCTGGAGCCTTTGCGCACAGTTCGGGGGAATGTAAAATGGTGCTGGAGTTATGGACGGCAGTATGAAAGTTCTTCAAAGGCTTACATCACAGGATTTTCATTTACTCAAGCAATTCCACCTCTAGTAAATACACAGAAGAGTGAAAGCAGTAAAAAAAAGTTTTTAAAAAAGTAAAATAAGTGTCTCCAGGAGAAAGCTGTACATCCATGTCCATTGCAGCATCAGTTATAACCTTGAAAATGTGGAAATCACTCAGATGTCCATGAATGGGTGAATGAACAGCACTGTATACATGTCCAACAGGACGCTATTCAGCCTTAAAAAGGAATGAAACTCTGACACGTGCTTCAACACAGATGACACTTGAAGACATTATGCCCAGTGAAACAAACAAACCAGTCACTAGAGAACAGAGATTGCATGATTCCATTAACATGTGTGAGGGGGGAATGGGGAGTGATATTTAATGGGTACAGAATTTGGGAAGTTTCAGTCTGGGAAGATGGAAAAGTTCTGGAGGAGTGATGAGGTCGCAATGCATGTGATTACATGCCATTCAAGTGTACACTTAAAAGTGCTTAAAATGGTCAATTTTATGTTAATTCTATTTTAAAAAGCTCCCGAAAAGGGGGAAAAAAAGAGACCTAATCTGTGAGCTCCTGGTGGGCAGGCCTGCCTTTTATGCTGTTCAAGGAGACCCACAAAGGCACTGAGAAGGGCGCCGGGAGCTGTTGGGTATCCAGGGCTCCGCTCCCAGAAGCCCTGCTCAGCCCTGGCTCCACCCATCTGGTCTAAAGCAGGCACTGCAGTCACACCCCTGGATATACCCCGCCAGCTCTTCCTTGCTCCATCCCTGCTGATGTGGAAGGTCCAGTCACTCGCCACTTCCCTGTGTCCCGTCTGCTGAAACCACACTCAACTTGTTGCCTCATGCCAGAGTCTCACCACCTCTCTGTGCCTTTACACAGGCTATGTCTTTTTACCATGTTTCCTTGAGACAAAAAGTGGGACGGGGCTTTGGGTCCCCTCAACAGACTAGACCCGGGGCAACTCGACTGCCCCTTTTGCTACAGACGACCCTGGTCTATTAAATATGGGACAAAATTGACAGTCGGGAAACATGAAAACTGTCCAGTTTAAAATGGTGTGTATGTATGGTCAGCCTAGCCTTACTTGGTGAAGTGTGGTGAAGCTAGCTGCTCCCTCACATCACAGTTCACACACCCCCTCACTGCAGCCTTCCCTGGTCTGTGCTTCTCCGACTCAGCACCAGACACCTGGACCTGCAACTGTCGGCTCTCCCTCAAGAGGACAGGATGGTAGTGCACCACCGCTGAGCGAACCTATTCCTTCTTTCTTCCTTGCTCAGCTGACCCCCTTCTGCCTGGCCACAGAAGTGACCTGTAACCCCAGGGGTTATTCTTTGCCAATCATAGTATCCCATCCACTTGCCAGATATTGGGTGAGGAAGGGGCACAGGATCTAATTCTGGCCAATGAAAGGAGGGGAAACTTACATGAATATTTCTTATGCTTAAAAAGACAAAGGAATGGCACCCCTGATGGCTCAGGTGTTGAGCCCAGACTTGGGGAGCAGTCCCTACATATAATCCAAGGACCTGAATTTATGGGTTGGATTCAAGGATTAGGTGGGGGTGGAAGGAAACAATTAAAATGAACAACTAAATAAATAAAATGCTTCCTCCTCTTCTCTTTTCCTGCCTGTCTTCCCTGCACATCCCCGCACCCCCACCCTACACACACACACACACACACACACACACACACACACACACACACACGACAAAGGGCAGGGATGAGAGGAAAGAGGTCGTTTTCTGCCTCTGGGCCTGGTCTTCAACATTTGTCAAATGGAATTGCTGCAGCCATTGTGTGGCTGTGAGGAGCGGTGTCACTCACACATTGGGGTGGTAGGACAGGGCAGTGTGATATCAGACAGGGTCCAGGAAGGAGTCAAGAACCATGGCAGTTATGTGAAGAAGAAGTTATGAGAAAGTGCCAACTAGTTCTAACACTTAACTAGGTAACCAAAGGGTAAAAAGGGATGCATTTTTTTAGGGCTGGGGGCACCAAAGAAAGAGGCTGGAATTGTAATCACTTAGAGGAGAGGTTCGGAGGAGCTGAAATGTGGACCCCTGAGGAGGGGCACTGTGAGAACAGGCTGGCGTCTCTAAGGTGAGGAGTCCGCATGGAGTGGTGCCTGCGGGAGCCAGGTCCACCTCTCCGCCTCCTTCCAGTGGCCCCATAGGCCAGCTTTGATGAAGGGAGGGGTGAGCTAGCAGAAATGTGGCTGTGGGGTCCCAGCCCTGTTGTCACAGAGCTGGGGTAGGAAAGTGGGTTTGGGGCCCCAGAACTGATACAGATGGAGAGCGGAGAGTGCCCAAATCCTGGAGCACTTCTCCAAGCCACTGAAGAAAAACAGCAGAGCTACCTGACTTCAGGTTCCCAGTCATGGAGAAAACAAAGGTCTCTGTGTATAAGCCACTCTCAGTCAGCTTTCCTGCTACAGACCCAGCATCTGCACTGCCAGGCCTCTCGATCAGATGCTCCGTGGCAGTGCCTAGAGGTAGCCACCCCAGGACATTTGTGAGCTGACCAGAAACCCCAGCTGCAGCCAGTGTGGTGCTCTCTTTGCAGTTTCAGGCCTCCCCGTGCCTCCACGCCTGCATCTACTCCATGGGCCTAGAGGGAGCGGTTGTCTCCTGAGTGAGTGTCCTAGAGGCTCATAGCTGCTGCTCGCACACAGTTAGCTCCGTTAGCTGCTGCACTGCCCACCAGCCAACACGCTGCTGTTCTGACAGAGAGGCTCCAACTGGCTCCCAGAGAGCCCAGCTCCCCTGTGCCTCACAGGCAGACCCAGCTCCTGCCCTAACCCCCTGGACTCAGGTTAGGTTTCAGCAACCTATCTACTTCCTACCCCCAGGTCCTGACCTCCTCCATTTCTCTGGGTCAGACCATCTCCATAACGTCTTGTCCCCATGGCTCCCTGTGCTGAGAAGCCAAGTGGGCCACCAGCCTGACATCCTGTCCTGGCTTTCACGACAAGGATCCCAGATGCACATGTCCAAGGTGTTGGCCTCCTCGGCATACTGTTTCCTAAAGCTGTTGTCACAGCCACACACGCCATGGCTTAAACCAACAGAAACTGAGTTTTTCACAGTCCTGGGACCAGAAGTTGGAAATGAGCTGTCACATGGCCACATTCCCTCTGAAGGCTCTAGGGGACAATTCGTCCATGTGGACAATTCTTTTCCAGCTTCTGGTGGCCCCACTCCTTCCTTGGCATATGGCAGCACCTTTCCAACCTCAGCCTCTGCGCGGCTTTTCTGTCTTAAAAGGGTATTCTTATTGGACTTAGGACCCACCCGGATGCAGTATGATCTCATCTCAGTCCTTAATCACATTGGCAGAAACACTCTTCTAAATGAGGTCACATCCTGAAGTCCATGGTGGACGTGAATTTGGGGGAGAAGGGAATTATTCGACTTAGTACGGAGAGCAGAATCCAGATCCAGAGATGAAACTGAAGACAGAACAGTGGCTGTCCCCACCCACAGGGCTCCTTCTTCTGGTGCCAACTGTGACCTGTGAGGCCTCTGGTGGGCAGGTGGCAGTCGCGCCCTCCATGGTGACATCACCCCACTCCTTGCATCTCAGCCACAGGTTGTTGACAGGAGCCATCCGTCAGAGCACACACTGTAAATAATGCCATTTCCGTCTGGGGACTGGTGTAGAGTGAAGAAAAGAGGAAAAGCATTAAACAAGTAAAGGCAAAACCTTCATCATCCACAAAACAATACGCAAAACCCAGGGCATTCCTCTGGACCATCAATAAATAATCCAGACCACAAAAATAATCCATTAGACAGCTTGTGGAATGGTAGTGTGTGAAGGACTGTGGAACTTTCTAAAATTAATTTTCTTCATTTTGGTTTATTAAAATTGCACTCATCTATCTCCCCTGTTAAATATTTTATTTTTTTCATATTAATGGCTGCAATTTCAGCTTGTGCCTGTTTCTGTCATTAACACTGTACAAACTTAATATCATTAGTAGTTTTTCCCTTAATTATGTGACTAGAGAAGAAAAACATCAAAGTTTCCGTGAAATTGGAATAGTATATCTAAATTGCCTCATGTTTATTTTAACATTAACAGTAAATGAAGCTAATGGGCTTTTATATTATTAAAAGCACTCATTTGTGTCCTGCCTGTTCTAATATATAACAAAGCTTTAAAAGATGTTAAATAATTAGTTATTTAATAGAGACGGGTGGAATAGATCAAACGAAAGAAAAAGTTGAGAGGAGCCAATGCATACAGTTGAGGGACCTGTCCCTTTTAGCGTTTTCAAAGGGGATTCCCTCTTCCCAGTTCTCCTGCCCAGTGTTAATGTGAGATATCTAATTTATAATCACCCTGGAGAGCTAAAGCAACAAAATCTATTGCCACAGCCCCAAAGAGGACACACATGTGTGGGAGACAATAATGTTTGCAATTATTTTCTGGGAAACCTGCATTCATAATTCAATACCTGCACAAGGCCATGCTGGCTGGGCCTCCCAGGGCCTCTGCAGGAGGGAGACCTGATGGCTGCTGGCCACCTCTTCCAGCACAGTCGCCTTGCCCACTGGCGGGTTAGCCGCTGCTTTCAAGGATGCTGGTGGGTGGATGTATTCCTCTGTCATAGGAGCCCAGTGAGACCTGGGGATTCTGAGCCCTGTGGGTCAAAAAGAAGTGCCAGATTCTTGTCATTCAATTGCTTAAAAACTTTCAAGGCCACCCTGTCCAGGACAAGCTCCTGGCTTTGGACTTGCGGCCTTACCTATCCCATCCCTAATCCTGTTCTTCCCAAGATCTTTCCTTTGTCCCACTGTGCTGATTTCCTCACTGGACCCATCTCGTCCCTCACGTACCGACTTGTCCCATCTACTCACCTTTGTGACCCTTAACCCTTACTTGAAACCACATTTGTTCTTTTCTTTGTTTATCCAAATTCTAACCATTCTTTAGGATTTCACTTCCAGGTCCTACACTAGGTCTCTCCTGGTTCCTGTCTCTTGAATTCCTTGAACAGTGGTTCAAAAACTTGAACACAGAAAACATTGGACCTCATCCCTAGAGTTTGGGTTCTGTAGGTTTGGATTGCTGCTGGTCTGGGGACCACGTTTTGACTACTAGGGCATTAAGCAATCTCTCTAGACCACTAGGCACAGTGCTTGTGCTAGACAGAAGGTTTCTCTGATAGTGGCATGGAGCCAAGGCTTGTCCACTTAGACAGCAAGTTCCTTGAGGGCAGGGACTCTGGGCTTCTTCTCTCTATCCCTCAAATCACCACTGGCTCATGATGTTTGAGCCAATGACTCCTGATACTGAGTGATTAGTTGCCATGGAGCTTTATTCAATCCTTAGAGAAATCTCCACTTTATAGGTGCGAAAGCTGAGTCTTAAAGAGATGAAGTCGCTGAAGGTCACACAGCTATTAAGTTTACAGATAATATTTGAACCCACATTCATCCCCAAATTGCTGGCCAATGTTTTTCAGTAGTTATATCAGAAACAAGGATGTGGGAGGACAGGGCACCTGTGTGAGGAGACTCGCTGCTGCTGTCACTGCTGTGCCAAGGAGTTTGGGTTTCCAGAAGAGATGGAGTGTGAGTGCGTGTGAGTGTAAGTGTGTGTGTGTGTGTGTGTGTGTGTGTGTGTGTGTGTGTGTGTGTATAACTGAGAGGACCTCTCCTCCATGGCTTTAGTCTGGGACACACTCTGTGAGGTATATAAGCTGTCTCTCCCACTCTCCTCCAGTTAATTGCTGCTCTCTTTTGCCTGGATCTTTGGCTAAGTCTCAGAATCCTTCTCAGTGCATCAAATGATCAACATTTCCATGGCAAAAAATATATTTACCAATCATAATCTAGCCCAACTTCTCTATACTTAAGAAAGGAAACTGAGGCCCAAACAGGAAATTCAACCTTCCCACACAGCAAATTTGTGACCTGTATTAGTTATCTCCTGTTGTGTAGCAAATTATTCCAAAACTTAGCAGCTTTAAATAGCAAACATTTGTTGGCTGGCAGTTTCTGTGTGATATGAATTTGGAAGGCATTTAAATGGGTGTTTCTGGCTCAAGGTCTCTCCTGCGGTTGCAGTTGGGATGCTGGCAGGAACTGCAGCCATCCAAGTCTTGAAATGGGCTGGAGGAATGGCTTCTAAGGAAATTTATGCACTTGGTTATTTGCTGGAGGCCCAAGTTCCTCATTGCATGAGGCTCTTCATAGACTGATTGAATATCCTCACAACATGGTTTCCCCAGAGCAAAACATCCAAGAGGAAACAATGAGAAATTTACAATGCCTTTTATAGGCTAGTTTCTGAAGCCAAATATCACCACTTTCACTTTATTCTATTTGTAAGAAATGAGTTACTAAATCCAGGTCACAGTCAAGGGGAGGGGAAATGAGTTTCCATCACTTTGAGGGAGGAATATCAAAGAATTTATGAACAGGGTCTACAACTCAGTGTCCAAAACTTTTCAACTGAAAAATAAATCATACAAGCATACATTGCACATGCATAGACAGAATAAAGCATGATAACAAGACGAACACCTGAGCAATCATCATGCAGACTATGAGACCCAAAACTTCATCAGATCCCCAGAATTCATGTTCACTCCTTGCTGATTACAATTATCTTTGCCCCAAGAGGTAATCACTATCCTGACTTTCCTGATTTTTATTTTCTTGTCTTTCTTTATATTCTTACCACTAGTCATAAGTCACTAAACACTGTATTTTAGGTTTTTGGCAGTTTTTTGAACGTCATAGAAATGAAATCATATTGTATTAATTCCTTAGTTGCCTTGCCTTTTCACACTCATCCTTACATGTGTGAGTTTCATCCTGTATTTTCATATAGCTGTATGTTATTCTTTTTTGTTGTTGTTATTGCACAAAGGCACTCTTCATCCTTAACAGTCATTTTTGTCTTAAAGCTACTTTTATATATATATATTCTGCTTTGTCACAGTTATTGTACGGCATGACTTTACCTGTCCACTTGAATGTATCCTTGTACTTTAGATGTTTGAATAGTATTTTTAAATGCAGTCTGATAATCTTCAGTTTTTTAACTAGAAAATGTATTCCATTTACATGTAATGCAATTGCTGATATATTTGGGTTTACTTCTACTACATTATTTTATGGTTCCCCCTTGCTCCAACTTTTCTATCTTTCTTTTACCCCCCTTTCTTGATTTTCGGATTATTGGAATACATCTTGTCATTCAAAATTGTTCCTTCAATTAGTCTGAAGGTTTTTTTGTTTGCTTGTTTCTATTCTTTCAATAGTTAACTTCAAAATTACAAAACGTATTAAAAAACTATTAATAACCGTCATATCTTGGTGGCTCAGGCATTAAGCCTATGCCTGGGGATCAATTCATGTACAACCCAAGGACCCAGGTTTGCAATGTGGGAAGGGAGGGTGTTGTGGCAGTGGGGACGGCGTGGGATGCAACTGAAATCAGCAACTCAGGTATAAAAACAAAGGAAGAGCACAGAAACTGGTGGTTGAATACATAAAAGTAAATAAACTTTAACTGCCTTAAGTTACAATGATAGTGTTAGGTGCAACTGAAAAATAAGATAGAATTTAAAATACGAAAACAATTAAATAAATAAAATGATTCTTCCTCCTCTTTTCCTTCTTGCCTGTTGCTTTGCTCTTTAAAAAAATATCACCAGCTGGTGTGCCTTTGTGGCCTAGACATTCTCAACATATATCCTAAGGACCCAGGTTCAAGACCTGAGGTTAGGGGGAACAGCCAAAATGAACAATTAAATCAAAAGAAATACTGCTTCCTCCTCTCTCTTTCTGCCTACCTACTCGCCTTAATTCCTGCCTGAATGCTTCCTTTAAAAAATAATTATCAATAGCTCACATTATTCAATACCATTATGAACCTTCTGGAAATACTTTGAATCCATTTAACACTTGCTTATTTTTTTCATATTTTAAAATATATCTTATTTTCGAATTCCACATAACCCCAGCATTATAACTTAAGGCAGTTAATGTTTATTTAGTTTTATGCATACAACCACCAGTTTCTGTGCTCTTTCTTTGTTTTTATAACTGAGCTCCTCATTCTGGGATCACTTACTTTCTCTCTTCAAAACAATCTCTGGCACTGCCTTTAGTGAGGCATTGCTAATGGTAAGATTTTTACTTCTTTTTAAAATTTGGAAGTCTTAATTTTACTTTATTCTTGGAATACATTTTCACAGACTACAGTATTCTAGGCCAGTGGCTATTTTTAATCGATATATGCTAACGTATTCTTCTGTTTCCACTGCTGCTTTTGAAAGTTAGATGAGTCTAGATTTTTCTTTTGAATAGATTGTAAACACTTATTTCCCCTCCTCTGGTAGCTTTAAACATTTCTTCATCTTCCTTGGTGTTCCCCAGTTTCACTCTGATGAATCTACATGTGAATTTCATTTATTTAAACTTTTGGGATTGGTTGAGCTTCCTAAAATTATGGATCAATATCTTTTTTCAGGTCCAGAAATTCTTAGTCATTATTTCTTGAATTTTGCCTCTGCCCCATTCTCTCATTCTTCTGTGTCTCCTTTATCTTTTAATGTCTTTTTCATACTCCCTACTCCTTTTGCCTCTTTGCTATATGTGTCTGGTTTACTGATTCTCTCTCTAACTATGTTTAATCTGCTATTCTACATATCTGTTGAGTGTTTATTTAAAATATAAAGTTTTAAATTTCTAGAAGTAATAATTCCCTTTTTTAAGAATCTGCTCAGTCAGCTCCTATTAACATTTTCCTGTTCCCTGCAGATATTGATAATCTTATATTCTTCCTTCTTTCAAAGAGTAAGCACCATTATATTACATTCTGCATCTGTTAACCCCAATTTCTGAAATCTTGCATATCTGTTTCTGCCAGCTATAATTTCTGATGGTTTATATTTCTGGTGTCTTGTTTCCTTTGTGTACTTGGTTATATATTGTCTGAGTGTTTATTCTCCTTAGAAAATTATTTTTGGTAATTCTTTGAAGTCTTGGATGAAAATACCTGTGTTTACCTCTGCTGGGTTGCTTAAAGGTATTACCAGTCCAAAAATACTTTATATTATGGTCACGATGCATATTGTAACCATCAGAGGATGTGGATTTGGACCGCAAACCCACTTCAAGAATGGCTCTTTTCCTTCCTAATCAGCTTAGTAACAAAGCAGTTTTTCTTGCAGTCCCAGGTGTGGGCGGGCTGAGGAAGTCTCCCTCTGGCTTAAACTTACCCGAAGGATTTCCCCTTGGAGTCCCACCTCTATGAGGGAGGATGTTCTATTTGATCTCCCAACTTTGCTGACTCCTGGGTTTTATATTCTCTCCTCTAAAGCTCTCAACCATGTCAAAACTGAAGCTCAAGTTTGCTTGTTGAGCAAATGCCCATAGGACACAAGTAGCTTCAGTGCTCTTAGAGTTCCTGCTTTCACTTGGCCTTGGCCTTGTAGCGTCTTACTATCTTGTCAGCTCTCTAATGCTTTCAAGGTGTTTTTCATTTTATGCAGCATTTCTAGTTTTTTTCACCAGGAGGTTTGATATAATCCTCCATAAATCTGCTCTGTGCACAACTCTAGACTGGTGTGATTTTTCAACTGGAGAAACCAAAACAGAAAGTGAGATGATCCAGTCCAGTGTGTGGTGGGGTAATGGGGTGGTGGCTCTTAGGAAGATTCCTATTAACGGTGGTGGTGGGGTTTCTTGCTCATTGAAAATGAGCTTTATCCATACACCTAAGTAATTGATCCATGTATTCCATGGAAGAGAGTCCTGACTTTCCTAATCACCTGCTTTTTTTGCCAAGGTTCTCACGGGCCTTTAAACAGGAAGATGAGACAATCAAATGTCAAGCCAAGGAAGAAGGTTGCAGATGCCGTGTGAAGAGGTGTTCTCTGGAGACAGAGCAGATTTGGATAGAACAGGCTAGTGGCTGTTACAGTGGTCAGAGCCAGAGATGAGAGCAGCTGGGACTGGACTCAGGGAGGGGAGAGAGGTGGAAGACTGATTGATGTTGGGAGGTGACATCAACAAGCATCATGCTGTTGACGTGGTTGCTCCAGACCCATGACATCGTACCATGAAGATGGTAGGTTTTAGAGGTTTAGCTCTTCTTAAAACTTGGTTGACATGAATGGCCAAGAGGCAACTTTATTCTAATGAACCAGTTGTGTGACCACACTGGAGAGAGTTGGTTGTGAGACTCTTGGGTGAACTGAGTCCCTTCCTTGAACAGTCATATCTGGTTGATAGCCACAAAGACACCAAAGGGTGGAAGTGTCTACCCTCCCACCATGAGGGCAGTCTTCATCGTGACTCACTGCATCTATTCATCTTGCTTCCCCAGTTAAAGAGGATTACAAAAAGGGAGCAAGAGGAGGGGTGAGAAAGAATAGGAGAGGTTATCATGGTTTGGGAACTTGGAAGTGGAAGCATCCCTTCCCCTGAGGAAAAGTTCTCATTTTTTTCCTCCTGTGTTCCGAAGCCTTAGAAACTCAAACCCAGGTCTTCAGCCTCTATATTCAGTGCTTCCCCTAAGAAGTCACAAAATCCAAGCTCTCCAGTCTCCTGCTCACTGCTGGCACCCATTCCTTCTTCCAGAGCATCAGAGCAGAAGGAACCCTGTGAGCATCCTGTTGACTGTACTCTTTTTATTGCTAAGGAGCTGTGTCTGGTTGGGAAAGAGCTAGCTCAGGCCCTCCAAGGGTGCAGTCAAACCCAGCCAGGACCCAGTTATCTCGACTCCCAAACTGGGGTTCTCGCCTCCACTCCACATCTCTCCCATTTGCCCCTTTTGCTTGCTGTACCAGGAGGGGTGAAGAAGGAGAGAACTGGAGGCTTCTGACCAGGTACAATCCCTCTGTCTGGGAGCTCTAAGACCCCTATCTCTGCCCTGACGTTCATTGGATTTTTATTTTTGTTCCAAAATTTTATCTTTTTTTTTTTTTAAAGGAAAAGTGTAGGCAGGAAGAAAGAAGAGGAAGAAACATTTATTTATTTTATTTTGTTCTTCATCTTGGTTACTCCCTCCCTGTTCCAGGTCTCAAACCTGGGTCCTTGGGATGTATGTAGACTGTACCCAGTAGCTTTATCTACTAGTCTACCAGGGTGAACCCCAAATTTTATCTTTAAATCATTCTTTTTTCTTCTCATTTTTGGTATTTGTCATCTACCTCATTTTTTTTTCGTATCCCATATTCCTTTTTGAACTTATTTTATTAATCCACCCATTGATATGCCCAACTGGTGTAGGTTACCAATATAAGAAGAGGTTATCTTGAGGTTCACAAAATGAGGAACCATAACATGACCAGGGCATGGATGAGATGACCTGAGCTTTTGGCTGGGGATGGGGACCCAGCCCAAGGTGGTAGGTTCTCCTCTACAGCAGACTCTGGGACAAATGGAATCTTCTAAAATGGCCATTCAGAACAAAATCAAGGAAGAAACAGCCAAGGGACTCGTATGACCTGGAAAATGATGGTGGAAATTTCCCTTTGGGAAAGGAGACTTGGGACAGAGGGCTGGAAAGCCTCCCCGGTGGCTCTGCCCCCTTCCAGTTCATTCTTCTCACCGCATTCCTCCACATGGAATTCTGAGACATGACTCTGAAGCTGTTTCCTCACAGCTCTCAGCTGGCCCCTGGCACCAGGGCAGGTCCAAGCTGGCTTCCGGTCCATACTCTCCCCTGGGGCCTCTCCTCGAGGGTCTGCCAGATGGAGTGCTGTCTAGAAGGTCAGGACCCCCTCATTAGGAACATTAGGATCCCACAACTCAGCCTCAAGTCTGGGGCCAGCAGAGTCGACCAAGTTCCCTGTGTTTATGAGTAAACATCTGGCTGAGGCTGCTCTGTCTGCTTTGTAACCGTCCACTTGTTGACTGAGGAGGACACTTCAGGCTCTGTCGATCCTATAAGGATGCGGGGCTGAGTCCACCTCCCCACAGCTGCCCAGAGACAGGCAGAATTTTTTGGTTTCTCTTCTGCCTCCTCTGGATTGGTCATAACTTTCTCCCTTCCCTAGGAGACCTCCTATTCATCGTGGGGTCTGCAGGTGGTGAGCTTTGGGGTCCACCAGGAGTAAGCAGTTTCCTGAGAGAGCCTATCTCTTCCTCTCTCCCTGACGGTCTGACTGGTCCTCTCAGCTATGATGCTTGACCCTGGGAGGCCAGCAAGTCAACTTTGCCTTTGGTGCCTTGGAGCTATAACTCATTCGACAAACAAACCTGGAACTACTTCATGTCAGGTGCAGGGTGGACACTGGGAGGGAACCAGTGGATGTAGTCCTTCTCCTAATGGAGCAGATGGCATAGGGGAGGGGCTGAGGGACAACCTTGGAGGAATTCAGACTCATTAAGGGCTCGGACCAAATCACTGCTCTTTCCTGAACCCGAGTTCCTCATCTTTAAAGTGGGCAAACCACTGCCCACCTCCAGCACAAGTGGGGTAGTCAAACAAGACAAGACAGAGTCTCTCACTGCACATGCAGCATTATCCAAACTGAGACTTGAGCTGCAAGAATGGATTGTAAAGAATTTAATCATGAGGTGTGCCCCGGTGGAGTAGCAGTTGGATCATTCACCTCCAAAGGAGCAAGCCACATGCCCCTGGGTTCGAGTCCTGGGTCCAGGGGAAAAAAACTATGAGAACAAATAAAATGGAAATAAAATGAGGTGCTTCTTCCTCCTCTCTCTGCCTGCCTGCCTACTCGCTTTCATTCCTACCTGTACCTTTCCTTTGAAAAAAAAATCAAAATAAAAATAATTAAGAATTTAGTCATGAACAATTTCTTTTACAAAGTAAATAGAATAGAATAAAAATATGATATGCATCATAGCCGATAATGGCATTATTTTTTGTAAAGTTTCTACTTCAGCTGGGTGTGTGTGTGTGCATGTGTGAGAGTGCGTACTGGATCATATGGGGGAATGTTTTTATTTTTACTATTGATCAGGTTCAAAGGAGTTCGAACACGCCTGACCCAGTTGTTTAAAGCAGGGCTTTGGGGCCCAAGTCCAGTTCCACCACTCACTCCAGCATGTGGTACAGACACTTACCTTTGTCTCTGTGTCTCCTGATGAGGCCTGTGTGTGAACAAGTCACTCAGAACAGCACTTGGGACATCATAGGACCTCCAACTATTAGCACCTATTCTTCGTGTTAATATTACCTATCAGTACCTTCAAGTAAGGGCTAATCGTCTCTGACCTACACATGACAAGTAAGAGGAAGATAGCACTGCTGTCTCCGGTTTCTCTGTATTGATAACTGACATCAGTGGGTATTTGTCCACCAGGCAGCAGCCTCAGTCAATCCTCACAGCAACTCTGTAAATTCTATCATTATTCCCATTTTACAGCTCAGGAAACTGAGGCAATGGGACGTTTCAGTTTAGAGTCTACTCACGGGTAGACCAACAAACTCACTCTCCTGCCCAGCACCAGTAGCTCCCCTACCCTGACTCAGGGCCTTCTCTGACTGGAAGGTGCCCAGTGGCTCCTGTTCTGAGTCTCCTGGGTCCGGTATAGGCTGCAGTCCCAGTGCTTTCCTGCCCTCTGCCTGCAGCAGCCCTGGCCTGGCCACACTGCCCAGTTTCTTCAGGGCACTGGCCGGCTCCTTGCTATCATATGCCAGCTATTTCTAATTGAAGTCTCCACCCTCAGGTTCTCAGGACTTCTTGAGAGCTTGGCTCAGTCGCTAGGCTGCTCACAGCCAGGAGGAGTCTTTTGGGGGGCCCGGGGCCAGCTCTCAGAGGTAGCTGCTCCTGCCCTGAGTGGCCAGGAATCAGGGTGCAGTTTCTGTGCCATCTCTGGGATTGAGAAAGCACCTGGAAAAAGGGTTGTGCCCCGCTGGCTCCCCAACTTGGGAGCTGACCCTTCCCCTGGAAGCAGAGAGCCAGGGCAGAGACTGCGGGTGGGCCCGGGTGCTGCTGTCGCCGCTGAAGCAGGGAGCATGAGCACCAGCGCAGTGTCAGCCGCTGGCTCTTACCACATCCATCATCCAGTCCTTAAGACATATTAAAATGGATTTAAAAAGACATTTTCCATTTTCTCTCCTTAACACCCACATTATTGCCACACATTGGCTTTTGTTTTAATTAAAATCGGTTTTGAAATCCTCCATGAAACTTCAGTGGGATTGTTAAAGGCGGCAATTTCCTTATCGGCAGTGCGTCCTCACAACATACTGTAATAGTTATTTTGCAACAAAGCACAAGTCTTATTAATTTAGCTCAATCAAATCAGCACCACGTTAATTTATGGGGCTGTAAAAATCTGGCAGTGTTGCTCTAGATCAAGGAACTTAGGGCAGGCAAGACACCAAGCGGGATGTTTATTTTGTACAATGGTCCCTAACTGCATTTCTGTGATTTAAAAGCTTTCCGAGGCGTGCGATGATAATATTACACGCATATAGAATTGTGTGTTTGCTATGCCTCATTACTCCCCACAGAGACCCAAAATCATTTGGTATTCAACTCCTACCTAAAATATTTCCTTTTACATACAAATATTTTTTCTGCTTTAAATGGCTTCTCTATGTTAAATTTTTTTTTTTCTGGGGCCGTGAAGCAAAATCATTTCCTATGTGGGCTTCTATTTCAGTCCAGTATTGATCTTTACTGGGGGTTACTAAGTGGGTAGCAGACTTTCTTTTCCTCTGGCCAATCCCTCCAAATATGGATTAGGCGAAGGTTTCTGTGGAGTTGATTTTGCATTTTTGGCCCCTTTTGCTCCTCTCTTCCAGATCCCTGCTTCCTTCTCTCACTCACATCTTAATAACCAAGTTCACGATAATAATCAGAATGATTTGCCTTGAGATGCAGCTTAGCAGCCAGCTGAGGATTTGGAAGGCAGTGTGGGGTGGAGAACAGCAGCAGAGATGGGATGAGGATGAGATGGTGGCTCAGAGAGAGCAAGTGACCTGCCCCCAGTCACACAGCGAGTCAGGAAGAGCACTGGACTCAGGGACTTGAGTGGGTGCTCTGAGCTCTTACGCGTCCATCTGCATAATGAGGATCATCAGGACTGGAGGGAGGCCACTCCCATGAAGGGCCAGGCCCAGAGTGGTCCCCAGCAATGTTAGACAGGCATATGTTTGTGTCGCCCCCTTGCCAAGCAAGCCTGGGCCCGGTTTTTCAGGCGCTTGCCATGGGATTCTGTTGCTGGACTCACTCGAGTGCAGGCAAGAATACACGCGTCTCGAACGCTCACGTGGGTAGCGCTGTTCTCAGTGCACAGAGATGCTTCCATCTTCTCCAGGAGAGCGCACTGCCACTCTGGGGACACGGACTGGGCACTGAAGCACCATATATTCTTTCACCAATGGGTTCAAGACAGACAGACAGACAACCTCATTTGACGGATGAGAAAATTGAGACTAGCAGAGAGTTTCAATGACTGCCCGACAGCCAGAGAGAGGACAGTGGAGGGGAGGGTGTAACCAGGAGTATAACTCTAAAGTTAAGCGCATTTTCTAGCACCCTGGCTGCCCTGGTACTCTGGCCAGTGCAAGGAGCCCAGCTGAGGTTTGAGTGGGAAGCATGTTTCCTGTCTGTAATACAAGTAGTTGCGATGGGACAGCATCTGAGATGCCCCAGAGGGTACCACTTGTTCCCTCTCTGTGACCAACCTGTGGAAGGCTCCTCTCTGAGCTGTTGTTGAGAATGAGTTTCTGGTTAGAAGAGCAGGAGAGCTCTCAGTGCTTGGCAGGGAGTGGACCTTCTGATGTGTGACTCCCAGGTACCATCACATCTTCAGTGACACGACCCGGGAATAACTAACTCGAGACAGTCCACACCATTGTTGACAAGCTCTAGTTTGAAATTCACCTTTCCTTGTGTGGAAACCAAACCAACATTTTCAGTAAAGCATTATCACTCATTATAAATGGCCAGGCATCCTCTCTGGTCTCCCCAGAGCCGGAAGGCTCCAGAGCCACCTGCAGATGCAGGGAAGGTAGCTATACCAGGCGCAGGCACCAGCACATTCCTCCATGAGTTAGTTGAGACCAAGAGCTACCTCGCTCTCTTGCATCCTCTTTCTCTCATGGAGAAACAGGTGAAGTTACTGGACATGGGCAGACGCATGTGCAGCCCAGTGTGGCCTCAGGGCCTCCAGGAAAGAGAGGAGCCAGAAAAGTCACAGCCAAGGGGTGCAGTTCTACGCAAACACATACTTTCTGGTTAAGGTCCAGAAAAAAAGCCATTCACGTGGAAGGTGGGGTGCGAGCTGAGAGAGTCGGTGGGACGGAATTTCAGAGGAGGTTCCACACTGGGCAAGAGTGAACGCTTCGCCTTTGACTTACTTCAACTAGTGCTTCAGGAAACCAGCTTGTGGCCAGTACTGGGAAGGATCTGAAAAGAAGAAGTAGCAGCAAGCATTCTTGATGCCGGCCCTGCCTTCCCACAGGCTCTCATCAGCCACCAGTCTGCAGGCTCAGCTCACCCTCCATCCTGCTGCATTTCCTGCCCATTTGGCTTCTTCTTATTGGAGTCCATGCAGGCTTTGGAGGCCTAGCCCAGGCAGAAATGGAAATGCTCCCAGAGGAGGCTGCTCTGTGAAGGGACTGGCTCAGCCTCTGCAGCAAACACAAAACCTGGGCAAGGCCATGTTCCATGGTGGACCTGTCTGGGAGGCATCATTTACCATAGAAAAGAGGAAGCAACTTGTCAGCTTTCAAAATGGCTTCCCTTAGACATGACCAAAGCAATGTCTGAGAGTGCTCTTGTATGAATTAAAAGTAGGTGCCCTCTTAGGGCACACACAGCCCCATACATTGACAGGGTAGATTTCAGCCTTCACAGTCCCCCTGGGCTGGGCATGCTTGTGCAGTGAACAACTCATACAGCTGTAGTTGGTGGCTTTGCTCCAGAGCCCAACTGCATGGCTAAAGCCCCCAGACCCCCATCAGTCATTATTTGTGAGACAAACCAGGCCTAGACTTCCCCTAGATTGATGGATCACCCAGATCTAAGCCAAGAATCCCCTCAAAAGATGAATGAAGCTCCCACCCACATACAACTGACTTTCTCCCAATGCACAATCACATACATGACCTCTCTGTCTTCCCATCAATGCTTTCATGAAGGGGCAGGTGGACATGGCAGGGGGTGGGGGAAAGATCCCTGAAGCCCCTTTCTGCAGTCAGTGCTAAGCCTTCCCCGCTTCTTGCTGCTCTTTAAGAAGGCTTTCTAAAGAAGAGGAACCTTCCGTGGTAGCAGATGGCGGATAAGTAGGAATGGTAAATAGTTTTAATTACTGCATAATGTAAGTGAGACAATAAAGGGGAGACAGTGGAGGCAAGCTGCTGCCGCGGAGGCCCTGAAACTGTTGTGGGGCCCGATTTGTCTGGCATGTGCTGTTCTCAGTCTTGGGAGGGCTTTAAAGAGAATGCCGAAAATATTAATTGCCCGCCTCACTGGCCCATCCATCTTCACAACCGAGTAACACGCTTTTTTAATTTCAGGGGAATCGTTTTCAAATGGGAATCATGCAAATGAGTATTTTAGCTATTCATTTGTTTTACTGCGAGCGCTTTGTGAGCAAATGGCCTACAGCTTGCAATGAATTAAAAGACATGGGCACTGGAGACCGATTTTTAATACAAAGTCTTGACTCGGAGACGACCCCGACCAGCAGCACAGAAAATGTTGGCATAGCAACTTTGGGCATTTTCATGCAAATTGGCTTCTATATAGATGATACGAATGCAATGTTTTCCTTCAACTAATCATCATAAAATTAGTTTCACTATATTTAAATGCCTCCACTTAATGCATTATATCCATATGCATGAAATTGCCTCCGCTAATGCAGTACATAAAATGCCAAAGATACAATGAATAGCCAAATTGCAAGCAGTTATGTTATCTCCCATAAAAACGACTCCCCTCCCCCTTCTTCGTCTTCTTTTTTTTTTTGAGTGTGGGTGTTATTGAATGTGTGGGTGCCAAAGGCATCTATCACAAATTGCTATTAACACACACACACTTCCCAAAGCCCTCTTCAGTTAAGTAACATTGAGGATGTCACACAATCTAACAAAAGCCTGACAAGGCTGGGCTGGTGGTGCCCACCTGGGCCGGCCAACCTACCCTCACACAGTCTGCAGCCAGAAGGGAGAGGGGAGCTGGATCACTTGCCTTGACTAGGAATCAGCTCCAACAAGAAGGTGCTTTCATGCCTCCCTCCCTCCAGCACCCATTGAATTGGGAGGTTCCAGAAGGATGTGTCTGAGCTCATCTGAGGAAGGTTATTTGGGAATAACCAAAGGCGGGGCCATGGTTGGTGAGGATAGCCCCAAGACTGGCCCTGGCAGCCTGGAGAAGAAAACTCTGGGGGAACCGGTCAAAAGTCAACAATTGAGGAAAGACTGGAGAGAAAGGGAAAAAGAGAACATCAGCGGAACTTCTAAATTCTGGGTACTAAGTTTTGCACTGTGCATTTTCCATGTAACGTCCTCTTTACAAAAACTCGACATGATTTTGCTAGTCTTGTGGACTATGAAGTGAGTCTCAAAGAAATGGAGGAACACACACAATATTACATGACCAACAGTCTGCAGATTCAAACCCAGGTCTCTCTGACTCCAAAGTCAGGGTGCCCCCTGCAGGTGGCACTGCATAATGGCAGGAAGAGATTCTACTACCCGCTGCTCCAAAAGGAGCTTTCCTCTCTCCATCAAGGCAGGGGTTGTAAGGAGGTAATGATTTTGTCTTTCTTTCACCATTTTGGCTAGATTCTCTTTGCTTATCTGATAAGTCCTCAAAGCGAATCTTGAGAGGGTAAGACCATACAGGGTTAGAGAGCAGATTTTTCCCAACTCACTATCTGGGATTCTACCTCCTCGAATTCCACCAAGAAATTGGGATTCTCTGCTCCAGACTTGTTGAATTTGAAATCTGTCTTAAATATATTATTGATGTCTAAGGTGGGGTTAGGAGAGAGAAAAACAAGAGATGAAATTGAAAAAAGGCAGGCTCTTCCCTTCCACCTGGAGATGGAGTCCCACCTCATTCAGGAACTCTTCAATTCTCATTCCTCAGAGGACTCTTTGTTTGGCTTATACAGGGGCAGCATTTCCTCACAAGAATGCATGAGGAAGAGTAGAAAACAATATAATGGCCTCTCAAAAAATTAAAAATAGAATTACCATATGTTACAGCAATTTCACTTCTGGATAAGAAGTGAAAGCAAGAGCTCAAGCAGCTATTTGGACACCATGCTCATAACAGCCTACAGTCTGACAATAATATTTGGTAGAAGTCAAATGTTCACTGAAGGATAAACAAAATGTGGTCTATATATACAATGGAATATTATTCAGCTTTTAAAGGGGAAAATTTTTTTGAGACATGTTGCAACATGGGGGAATATTAAAGGAATTATGCTAAGAGAAATAAGTCACAAAAAAGCAAATACTATTATTCCACTTATACTAAGTACCTAGAATAGTCAAATCCATAGAGACAGAGAGTAGACTGATAGTTCCCAGTGGCTGGGAGAGCAGAGGAGTTGATACTAATGGGCACGGTTCACTTACATGCCAGTGTCCTGGGTTTGCACCCCGGAGGTGGCAGGAACAACCAAGATGAACAACTAAATAAAATAACTAAAATTCTTCCTCTTTTCTTCCTGCCTGCCTGCCTTTGCTCACCTTCATTCTTGCCTGCACATTTCCTTAAAAAAACAAAAACAAAAATTAACTGATAAAGTGAGGAAGACCCCTCAGAGCAACAGGATTAGCTGGGGGTCTCAGCACAGACCAGAAATTCCTCAATTTCATTAAGTTGATTCCATTTTCATTTCTTTCTCTATTTTACTCTCTTGTTTTCTCTCTTCTCTGGACAACTTCCTCCATCCATCCCCAACACACAAACACTCCTATTAAATTTCTTTCCATTGGCCTTTTCTTCTATTTCTCTTCCAAAAGTGCTATGGTTACCATGACTTTACAAACCTAAAGCAATTCGGCATGCTCTTTTGCAAATGGGATGATTCCCTTTCCCATACTTATCCTAAAACATAGACCCTGTGACTCCAGTAGTAGCCACCAGGTGACATGTTTTGAACAACCTAACCTATATTGAATATTGTCAATACCTCCTCTAGAGAATGTAGTGAGATTTACAGGTATGTTTTGCTGGCAATTAACAAGAGCTTGAGGGGAAAGCCGGCCCAGCATACATCAGAGAAGAGTTTAATCTCCAAAGAGCTTACACACCTCAAGAATAAAAAGGCAAATGACCCACTCACAAATATGGGTCAAAGAATTGAACAGACACCTATCTAAAGAAAACATATAGATGGTCTACTGAAAAAAATATTCCATATCACTCATCATCAGAGAAATGCAAATCAAAACTACAATGAGATACTACCTCATACCAATGAGAATGACTTACATCAAAAAGACTGGAAGTAGCAGGTGTTGGGGGAAGGGTGTGTAGAAAAAGGAACCCTCCTCCACTGCTGGTGGCAAAGTAAATTGGTGCAAGCTCTTTGGAAAACACTTTGGAGATTCCTCAAACAAATAAAGCTGGATCTACAACTTGATCCAGCAATCCCACTCTTGGGCATATACCTAGCGGATACAAAATCTCTAATCAGAAAAAAATCTGCACCCCAATGTTCACAGTAGCACAGTTTCTAAGAGCCAAGACATGGAAACAACCTAAATGCCCACCAACAGATGACTGGATAAAGAAGCTGTGGTGTATATACTCGATGGAATTCTATGCAGCTGCTTAAAATATGGAATGATGAAATTATGCCCTTTGTGACAATCTGGACAGAACTGGAAGGTATCGTGTTAAGTGAAACAAGTCCGAAAGAAAAAGAGAAATACAGGATGATTTAACTCATACATGAAACATAATGAAATCAAACAAACAAACAAACAAACAGATACACCCAACAAAAACTCACAGGATTAAGATCATGGCTGCCTGGGGAGGTGACAAGCAGGAGAGAAGGAGAGAGGGGAAAAGGACACTGGAACTCTGGTAGGGGGTGTGGTGTGATACATAAATTAAGATACAGTGTATTCAATATTAAAAAATGAATGTAGCATTGTAAACAAAATAGATAATGAACAGTAATATAAAAAAGCCAACAACCTTCAGTGACTGTGGGGGTGTTGACTCTTGACGATGCCCCACAACTCTGGCTGCTGTTGGGCTCCCTGCTGTACGTTTTTCCCCTGGAACCAGAACTGTGTTGTCTGCTTGGTCAAAACCTGCCGTTAGAGCAGGCGGCACACTCCAGCCCTGCCAGGCCTGGAGAAGCTATTCTCTCCCAAGTCTAGACTCCTAAGTAAGACCAAAGGTTCCAGTTCATTCTGTTTCTACTTTTGTTCCCAGACTGGGCCTTTAAATTGCTCCCCATGGAAAACCTCTTGAGGCTCTGTTCCTGGTCCATGCTCCCCCTGCAGCTTCCTTGGCCAGTTTCTTCCATGTCTGTACCTCCTCCTACTGCCTGGGGAAGCAGGGTCTCTGAATGTGGAGGCATCGCGTCATCTTGACCTGTTAAGTTATTGCCTCCCTTTGTAGAACATTCTTCAGCAACTGATAGTATTCTAGTTTATAAGCAAGTAAGGGGGGAAAGGAATGGTGATTCCTGGGAACGAGTGAAATTCACTAAGAAAAGTCACGCTAACACTCCCTTCCAATGCGATGATTTAGACGCACTGCATTTTGATTTCTGCAAAGCATTTCTAAGTCACTCTTGTTAGCTTTAGGAGCAAAATAGAGAGACAGGGCAAGATGACAGTTTAGAGACGCAGAGTCACGGCTGATTAACCAACC
This sequence comes from Solenodon paradoxus, assembly GCA_004363575.1. Taxonomy (NCBI): domain Eukaryota; kingdom Metazoa; phylum Chordata; class Mammalia; order Eulipotyphla; family Solenodontidae; genus Solenodon; species Solenodon paradoxus. Next base: position 39,710 of record RJWH01002162.1, read on the forward strand.
CCACACAAAGAATATGGAGCAACTGATGGGAAGGAGGTCTCTGGTGAAATGCTGTAGGACCTCTTTACCTCTAGTCTAGGCTGCACTTTGAATGAATACTCTCAAAGCAGACTTTCTGCATTTCTGGGCATCACAGCAATTGAGTGACAAAATACAGATGGGAAAAGTTCTTAATAGGCTACCAAAAATAGCAAGGTAAAGTTTAGCAGACAAAACATACAAAGTTTCACATTAAGTTCAAGCAATGAACTGGCTGAGCACAGGATGAGGGATGCTTGGCTTGACGGCAGGTTCTTTCTTTAGAATCTTGAGGTTTTAGTGCTCCACAAAGATGCCTAACTGAAGTGGGGTACAGTGGCTAAGAGAATGAATAACAGCTTAGGTGGTATTGATGAAAGTGTGGGATAATGCTGGTGGTGGTGCCAAACCCACAAGGGCTCTGGAATGAGGGACAGAGACGGTCCTGTGACTGGTCATCTGATGAGTCATCTCTGAGCTACAGAAGGAAGCAGGGTGGACCTAGTCCTGCTCAACAGCTGATTCTCATCTCCCCAGCACCTGCTCTAGCACCAGATAGAAGACAAGTTGCTGGCTGTATTGGTAGAAAGAATGGGTGCATGACTGGTTGGGGGAGAAGGAGGCTTTCTTTGAATAGTGGAAGGGCTTTCAGAGGAAAAAGCGAGCCAGGGCCCCATGGCACCCTGAATCCCTCTTCCTATGGTCTCACCCACAATGCCGTCTGGGAAAGCCCTTCCCATGTCTCCAGTATTAAGTAGTTTGCATATCTTGTAACGGAAGGAGATATTCTTGAGTTCCAATTCTTTTTCTACTGCTTCCTGGGTGAACCTGGGCAAGTGAACTTCTCTGCACCTTTCCTTAACTGCCAGACAGAAGTAAAACTAGTGCCTCCTTCTTAGCGTTCTTGTGAGGACGACAAAAACACATGTGGAAGGAATCTGGCATATCACAAGGCCCAATAAATTATATGGAATGAATGAGTTTCCTCTGAACGCCTCACCCTGGTTTCCCGCTCAGCATCTCTGATAACTAACACCCCTGTGATCACTCTCAGCCACCTTCTCTTGCCTCCTCTGGCTCTGCGATTACCTGCTGCCTGTTCTCTGGTCCACCTCTGGTCCCACCACCCGCTACAGGGATAATATCCCTGTGCCTCTACAGGGATGATGTCAGGTCTGCCCACACCGCTGCCTCCCAGCCTGCACCCACATGCTTTAGCTGGACTGGGCACATGGGGTGGGGAACAGTACCCTAACTGGGGAGCCTGGAGCCCTGATTGCTCAAGAACTGGCCATATCCTGTCTCTTCTCCAGGTCTCATGGGAGCCTCTGCAGTCTGCCCCCATTCTTAAGAGTCTTGGGCTCCATGGCATTCTCAGTAGCTACAGGTAAAGGAGGGATCCTAGCCAGAGCAGGTACCTGTGTGGCAGCTATTTCTACTTTCCAAGAAAAACTCACATACTTGGTGACAATGGCATCTGCCTGCTGCCACATATCTGTCCGTGTGTTTCTTTACCTGGGGAGGAGATTCCATCTTTAGGCTCCTTCAGGATGTACTGTGGCCCATCTCAGAAGTCCTCTGGAATCTGTGTACCTTGCTGGTTTTCTCCAAAGTAGCAGCACTCTGACTGGAAGCCTCTAACCCCCCGGGACTGTGGGGAAGCTCCTTTTCCTCTTTGGGCCTCACTTCCTCCACCCATGAGATGAAGGATTAGGGTAGAGGAGCTCTGAGGTCCCTACCGGCAACGACATTGAAATGTTTATTCTAGTGTGGCCACACCCTCAATAATTGAGGCAGAAATATCAAAAGAGGATCTGGGGTTAGTAAACAAAGCTTATTAAATGGAACCTTCAAACAATTATTCTTCCAGTGTTAATCAAGAGACCCAAATAATCTGACTTCTCAATTTGCTCTAGCAATTTCCTTGAATTCCTGCTGTTGATTAGTTCGGGCAGCCAGTTAATGGAGGCTAGCGCACCAAACCCATTCATTTTGTGTTCTTAGAGGCAGGCTCCATCTTGGAAATCAGAACCAGGAGGTAATGGCTTTTGATGCATTGTCAGTGGGAGAGCCAGGGAGCTCTCACCCAGCATCAGACTGCCTGGGGTTCCACAAGGATGATGACATTGGGAATGAGGATGAAGAAGGATGGAGAAGGATGCTCCAGGCAGCGGGTGTCCAGCACCACTGTGCGTGGGGTGAGGCAGATGTCCGATAAGACAGCGCCGGCAGTGGCAAAGCCCACAGACAAGCTGGTTGGGAGCAGGCGTTCCGGTGATGCTCACTGAAGGGAGCAGAGGCATAATGAGAATTCACAGTTGGGTGCTGAGAACTTGAGACAGGGAAGAAGAGGGAAATCCTAAGTCCAGGGACCAAGCCATTTTGTCACCATAGAGAGCTGGCAGTAAGAGGTAGGAGGGAAGACTCAGAGGATGCCCATTCTTTCAGCAAATATTTACTGAGGACATACTATATGTTAATGAATGCTCTTGACCCTGGAGATGCAGTCATGAAACAAGACAGAAGAGCTTTGACAAACTAATAATCACATTATGTGACATCAGGTAGAGATTGATAAAAGCCGTAAAAATGCAGGAGAAAGGAGTAGAGGGTGATGGGAGCTACTATTAGATAAGGTGGTCAGGGAAGGCTTCTCTGAGGTGGTGACAGGGAGTAAAGACCTGAAAGAAGCAGGGAGTGAGCCACGTTTACACCAAATACATTTCACCAAAAGCTGCTCTTGTCGTGGATGACAGAGCTGCTAAGATTGCATTCAAGCTGTGAGCATCAAAAAATCCAGCTAATCATGGCTGGAGCAGAAAGCATTAATTTAACTCACTGAAGAAGGGATGAGTTGGGTGCCCACGGCTGGGATTCTGGGAGCCTGTGACTCAGGCTTCTCTTCTCTGTCTGCTCCACCATCCTTAGCCTCAAGGTCACTGGGCACTGGCTGTCCTCCAGGCTTGGAGGGTGACTTCAAGACATAAAGAACGGGGTAGAGGAACACAAAAGAGGCCAGAGGGACAGCAGTCTCATCCAATGACGTATGCTCTGTCTTAGTGGCAGGCACTGGGTTACAGCGGCCGTCACTGCACAGTGATTGCAGAGGGCAGGGGGCTGTGCAGGAGTGGCTTTGCGACAGCACTTGCCCTGGCTGATCCGAAGGCCTCTCTCCCGCGGAGGAGCAGCCTGTAGGGAATCCAAAGAACGTTGCTGTGGTGTTTGGGTCTTGCTCACAAGACTGATCTTTGCTTTAATGGCCCAGGGTTCCAAGTGCCACCCCAACTCAACCATCATGAAGCATGGAACTTAGAACCCCAAGAACCCCACAGGGTCTCCCAGGGGCACGGAGAATGACTGTTTTACCCAAGGAGCCACAACTGAGAAGGCTACCCAGCCGGCAGGGTTGGGACTAAGCTTACAAGAGCCAGGGTCTTCCCTGTGGGAAGATAATTTAAGGGTGAGACAAAATTTAATTTAAAATAAAACACATAATATTTTAATGCAATGCTTAAAAAATCAAAATGAACACAAACAATGCAAGATGAACAAATTATCAAGATCTTAAATAAAGGTAAGATCAGCATTACTGATTTTTCCTTTTATTTCAGACTCCAATATGGCGCAGCACAGCACAGCTTTACAGTCTTTAACTGTGGAAGTTTTATCAATTTTTGCATTAATTTTGAATTTTTAAAAGGTACTATGTTAAAGTATTACTGATTGAGTGTCTTTGGCACTCTCTTCAATTTTGCTCCTGAGCAAATGCCTCACCCACTGTGCCCTACTCACAGGGGCCATTGCTGGACAGCAGCCAACCTGCCCAGCCAGGCAGTTACTACGTCTGGGGACTTCGGGGTCACACAGTGGACATGTGTGATGCCTTGCCCTTTGCCATGAGGTGCTTGGGTGAAAAGCCCTGGTATTTCTTTAATGAGAAAAGCAAGTTGTAGTCATTAAAAACGTAGCCCCATAAATTAGCAGCTCCTCTCCGAGGTGCTGTATTTATCTAGTCATAGTAAATTTGGGCCAAACCCTCTCCTGGGGCTTCCAGCACCTGCCTGCAGACCTCTGAGGAGTTTGTCACTAGGCTCGAGCTATTCACACAAAATTCCTCTGCCTTTGGCTCCCCCGGCCCGCTGGCTCACAGGGAGATAAAAACACCTTAGCCTCATTACTCAGATGGCTAATTGCAAACTGATTTAATTAAAGTATACGGATATTTCCCCAAGTTAGTTACATTTCATATCACTCCATTAGGAGTAATTGGCTAGAATGAGGAGCCGTGGAGAGGGAGGCTGGCCAGGTGGGTGCAGAGCGGGGACCCCCTTGGTTGGTGGAAGGCTGCCTGCTTGGTGACTGGGGCATTCTGACGTAGTTCCTGATGGTACAGGGGCCCTAAGAAACCTGCCTCAACTCAGCGGCCTGCTGGGTTCGGCCCTGGGTCACTTTAATCACAGGTGCTGACTTATCAGCTGGGGAGGACCTGGCTTTCAAGGCCACCCTGACACTTAAGAGCTCTGTGAGCTGCAGCGGTCACCTTGCTTAGCTGAGCCTCAGCTGCTGCTTCCATAAAGTGGGAATCACAGTGATGCCTGTATTGAATGGTTGTTACCAGATTAAACAGAACCAACTGAGAAAGCTTTGGCATAGTACCTGGCACACAGTTAATGCTTAATAAATAATAACATTATTGTTTGTGAACTGGCGTGTGGCTAACTCTGAAGCAGTGGAAGATGCGTTTGTCTCAGAGTCAGAAACTTTGGGTCTGGTGTCAGGTGTGCCCCTAACTTTCTGTTAACTTTCTCAAGGCCCCAGCTTCCTGCCCTGGGCCTTAATTTATTCACCTGGAAAATTAGGGGAAGGAGGCAGAGATGGAGGTTTGCCCACCTCATGGCCATTCCTCCCTCTTCCTTGCTAGCACCATCCTAGAGGGATAGCAATGTACCAGCTACAACATCCACATTTCCTGACCTCCTTATGGATAGGGCTGGCTCTGTGACCGCTTCTGGTCAATGAGACAGACAAAAGCTACAGCTCTTCACTTCTTGGGAGGTGCTCCCAAGAAATCTCCTTTAAAAGAGAGCTAACTCCACTGCAGGTACTCCCTTCTACCCTTCACCCTTACCTCTGTCTCCTGCCTAGAATGTGGCCCTGAGGGTTGGAGCTCCAGTGACCATCTTGTGACCATGAGGTAACCTTGAGGGAGGAAGCCACTTGGCAGAGTAGAGAAGATACCAGCAGGGTCTTTGATGACATCTTGGAGTTTCTTCTCCAGCCCTGATCATCCTGAATTTTAGAGGACCTAAGAGAGAACTAGGTTTCATCATATATATATATATATATATATATTTTGTTTTTGTTTTTGTTTTTGCTTTTGTTTTTGTTAAACCTTAGCCTTTTGGATCTGGGCTATGTGTTACCAAATGCTATCCTTACTCTATCAGAATATTAACAGCTTGATCTCAGAGTGGCCAGAACTGCCTGCCCATTCTCTTTCTGCACCAGGATCACTCAGCCCTTAGCAGCGCACCCCCCACCACCCTGTCTTCAGTCCCAACTGCTCATGCAGCTCAGGATCTTTGCTACAGAGCTAAGACCCCCATCTTCCTAGCCTGTAAGTCTCAAAATTTGAGGAGATAAAAAGTAGCTCCTTTTCAAAGAGAACAGGGCCCTGATCTACACAGCTCTCAGGCGCCTGTGCAGCCAGTCCATTTGCTGATTGCCAGGGCAGCGTAGGGGAGAAGGTGTTTTTATGTCAGCTCTGGCCTAGTAGAAAGTAGATTTGCTGCTGAAATATTTGGTTTTAATTCGTGTTCTGTCCCTTACTAATTGTTTGTGATAGACTGAATGTTTGTGATCCCCCAAATTCAGGTGTTGAAACAATGCTCATGTGATGGTATTAGGAGGTGCAGCCTTTGGAGGTGGCTAGGTCATGAGGGTGGCACCCTCATAAATGGGCTTCATGCCCTATGAAAAGAGCCCTGCGTGAGCTCCTGAGACCACTTCTACCATGGAGGTTATAGTGAAATGAGGAAGCTGGCTCTCACCAGATACTGAATCTGCTGGTCCCTTGATTTTGGGCTTTCTATCTTCCAGAATTGTGAGAAATGGAATTTTTTTGTTGTATATAAGCCATACAGTCTATGGTATTTTGTTAGAAGAGCCCAATTGAACCTTTGGAAAGTTTTTCACTGTCACGGGAGCCTTGGTTTTCTCATCTGTAAAGTGGGCATAATGATACTGTATCTACTCTGAGCCCAGGCCTGGAAGCCTGGTGACAGGAACACCATGAAAACATGAGCTGCTGTCCTTTTTACAGAGGAGGAAAAAGACGCTCAGAGAGGCTAAGTTGCTTGTCTGAAGCCACACAACTACAGTGGGGTGCTAGAATTTGAGCCCCAAGTCTGTGGTGGCCCCATGACACAGAAGTAAAGAGTTATGGCCAATCCAGCTGCCACCTGATTTTATGAACAGAATCTTCGTGGCCTGCAGACATGCTTGTGGCCACGCCTGTCTGCGGCTGCTGCTGCTCTAGAAGGGCGCAGCTCAGTAGCTATGACAGAGACTACATGAAACTTAAAATATTTGTTACCTGGCCCATAACAAAAGGAGTTTTCTGAGCCTTTATCTACAGAGTCCAGTCTCTCTAGCCACCACCGAATGCCTCCTGCAGGCCTGACACTGTCCTGGGTGCTGGTGACTAGGAGACAATTAGCATGTGGGCCCTGAGCCTTCCCACGGCGCCAGTGAGGCGGGCTCCATTTCATATACGTGGAGCCTGACACCACTGAGCTTCTTCAGATCCCCAAGAGATCTGTGGCTGAAATGTGCCTCGCTCTGTCCTCACAGGAACCCCACAAGTTCCATGAGAGGGACGCACGTCACACCACGTCCCCACGAGGGGAAAGATGTAGACAGTGTGGAGGGACTCAGTCTCCCTCTGTCTCCTTCCAGCCATCCCGCAAGTCCCGCTTCTAGGAACACCAGAGTACTGTTGTAGCTCAGTTAGGGAGGGAAAATAATAACACGAATGTCCATCATTCTTGGGCAGTTTCCAGGTGCTACATATGTACTATGCACATTAGATACTTTATTCTTTTAATCTTTAGCAAACCTGGTAGCAGGTGTTCCAGTTCCACAGAGATTAAATGACACATCCAAGGTAGGCGAGGTCAGAGAGCCAGGAAGAGGTAGAGTCAGAGTTAGAACTTAAGTCTGTGTGATTCCCACGTCTGGACAGGACACCCCTACTCATGTTCAGGGGTTTGGGGTTGTGGGGCAGTGAAAATGGGTGTGCTCACGTGGAATATTTATGCAAGTGGGGAACCTCTGTTCCTGGGTGTCCTGGTCATGCTCTCCTGGGGGATTTGACTTTGACCCTTGAGCATCTCTGATTCCCTCAGTCTTCCACAAATTTCTTCTGTGTCTTGACGTAGTGAGGACCAAGAACTGGGCTCCCTCGCAGGGGAATCTGCTCTTTAAAGGGGATTAACGAAGAAGGTGTTAACGATGGAAGTTCAGGTTTGTGCAGGCGACACAGCTGGGGAAGCTTTGCTGAGTCCTTAAAACAAGGCCCTGGAGAACACACCTTGCACCTTCTCTGAGGGCAGGCCTCAGGCTAAAAGCCGCAGGAAGACAGCAGGCCATGGTGACCCAGGGTTCGCCTCTGCCTCCAAAACCTTGGCCAAGTCCTTGCACTTCTCTGAACCTCAGATTCGTCTTCAAAAACAAGATGTTGAGTTCATGAGTATTTACATGCTACATTGCGTTGCATACCAGCAATTCAAAGAAAAAGAGAGAACTGGAAATTCAAAGCTGCTGCAGGTACAAGTGTTAGGAGAGGAGCAGGTTCCAGGTGGGAACTTGGCCTCTCGGGTCCCCGGGCATTCAGCTGGGTCTCCCACGTCCTCCCTCCACCTCCTAGTCCGCAAGCCCGGACCATCCTCCACACTCCCGCTTCAAGACACAGAGGCACCCCATGAGAATCCCTGGGGAACTGGCTCACAGTCCTGTCCCCAACCTCTCTCATTCCTCCTCCATCAACAGAAGTCACCTCCAGTCAACAGAAGGCCCAGTATGTGGCAGAGCAAACCCCAGCCCAGAGCTCTTCCCTCACTCTTCCGGCCCCTCTAGGTCAGGTCCAGGGACCAGGTGATTCGCCTCGCTCCCCATCCGAAACCCTTCCCCGAGCCCTTCTGGTCCCCTCTGCCCCACCTGCCTCACTGGTGTGTTTACTTAAGGCTGAATGCTGTATCTGGGAGTTCATTAATTTTTTGTGTGTGCCAAAATGCGGATCATTTGTGCTTATCCTCAACTAAATAAGTCAGGTCATAAGAGGTAATGCCATGGGTAGTGGAATGTAAACAAACACATTCTACCTCAATAAACATGCTAATTTCCAGCTATAATATTCACAAGTAAAAGATCCATCACGCCGACCCTATTTGGCAAAGGCAGCAGGCCTCATCCGTCAACGAGGGAGGCTCCCGCCAGTTCGCTGCGGGAGGGAAATAGTACAACTTAACTTGCTTGATGACGCCCTCGGGGGGAAACATGAGCCTCATAAATGAGTCTGGAAATGTGATAAAAGGATAATCTTGCATAAATGAGCCTATATCATCATTACCTGCACCGACCAGGCCAGGCGCAGGCTTTGAGTGATGGAGTCACATTTCATATAAATTAAGGCTGAGGAGTCGGTGAGCCAGGCCAGCGGGAGCTCTCTGTCCTTGCTGTGTCCCGCTGGCCACCCTCACCCTAGGCGGCCATGCAGGATGCATGTGGCATCCAGTAGTGTCTGCAGTCCTGGTGGGGACCAGGGTGTTGGGTGGGAAGAATAAGGACAGCCTAGGCCCTTCTGAACACGAGTGCGTCCTTGGCAAAGGCTGACAGTAGAGAAGTCTTGACCCCCCCAATTTCACAGAAAAATTAAGAAATCTGCTACGTTATTGACTCAATATTATTTTTGGACACCTACTGAATGCAAGGCACTGAGCTGGGCACTTGGACAATCAAAATGAGTTAAAATCCTTTCATTTAAGAGTTCCCAGTGGGCTTAGAGAGGAAAAGCAAACGCTAGAGGCCTGTGAGGTCTGTGCTCAAGTGTGGAGAGGAAGACTTCCCGGCAGGTGGGCCAGGAGTTCTGGTCCAGTGGGAGCTTAAGGACTGCAGACCACTGTGCATGGCGAGACCTCGAGTGCCGAGCTCTCCTCACCTCGCCACCCGCCTGGCCCAGTCCTGGGGCTGCCGCCACACGTGGTGTGCTGCTGTGCGCACTCCCCTATGAGGTCCAGCAGCAGAAGACAGAAAGACAAGAGAGCCAGTCACAGAGCACATACACCAGCTTGGAAAAACCTGGTGGTGATCTTGATGCTTGTCTTGTTCCATATCCCCATCCAGGTCCCCTACACAGGGCTGAAGTGGGGTTCCCCTCTGGAGTGTTGGTGGTTATAGTTCACAGGCACCCTCTTCTGCAGAGAATTGCCTTTGGCCAAGAGGAATCTTGTCACCTGAAGGACGGCTCCCTGCACCTCTGACATCAGACTAAGCTCAGACCCCTTGACTAAAGGGAACAGAGGGTGGAGCCAGGAGGTGCTGTGCTTCCTGCTTCAGAGCTCCTGGGATCTGGCTGAAGATGGACTCGGGTGATACCACACCTCACTACCCCATCCTGCTCCCTCCCTTACTTCTCCCCCAATAAACAGCATCCAAATCCTCTTTTCAGACTCTGCCTTTAGGGACGCCACTCCAGGCACCTCATGTTCCCTTTCTTTTCTCATCTCTCAAGTTAGCTCTCAAAGGCAGGTGTGGAAGCAACACAACGCAATCACAATCACAAGGCAGTGTGCTGGAGCAGTGCCTCTGTTGTGAACAAATTGCTGTGGGCCCCAGAGAGGTTGTAACTAAATGTGCCATAGGGACCAGCCTCGCAGAAGGGGTGCCCCCTTCTCCTGGCTGGGTCTTGCTGGGTGAGGTGTGAAGGGTGTTCTAGGCAGCAGAAACAGATGCTTTCACTTTCAAAGTATTTTCATCTATCGCTTCATAGCAAATAGAACCAGGATATAAAAGAAAAAGGCTAAAGTCCCCAGAACCATGACTAGAGGTGTCCAAGGCCTCCTCCTGTAGTCAATGCTTATTGCAAGAATGAATGAACATGTGTAAGCAAGTGAGCAAAATCGTTCTAAATATTTATTTCTCCAATGGACAGCATTTTATCCACTCTGCCATTTTCTCCAAGGTGCCTCCTCCCTCACTAGAGCAGAAACAGGGACTGTGGCTTGGACATCAGGGCATTTCCATGAGGGCGGCTCTGCTCTTTTCACAAAATTGAAGTTCAGTAAATATCTGGTCCATGGTGTTGAACAGTAGATTTTTTTGAGATGAGAACTATCAAGAACAGAGGGTGTTTAGGATTAGCAAGACCTTCACTCATTCATTCATTCATTCATCGACCCAAATAACTTTAGGATGAGATATGTAGTATCAGTGACCAAGAAATAAGAGTAAACTGCCGTGTACCTATTCTGTGTAGAAATCATACTAGGTTATTTCCTGTGCTGCCACTTCAACTTCCTGATAACCTAGAGGGGGATTGTTATTTCCATTTACATATGACTAAACCTAGTGGGAGCAGATGTGCAACTGACATGTAGGTTAAACCTAAGTCCATCTTTCCAACCTTTCTCCCCAGATGCAGCAGCCTGAAAAGAAGACTTTTCCAGGTCTTTCTGGAGGCAAAAGATCTGAAGTCCTCTGGGAATCTCTTTTAGCAAAGAACCCTCTGATTCAGGCGCCTGGATTCCAGGAGCTCCTGTGGGCAGCAGAGCCCCACCCAGGTCAAGGCCGTCTCTCCTGGGGCCATCCAAAATCATGTGTCTAACAGAAAGAGCCATGCTTCTAGGGACTGGAGCATTCAGAACCTGCTTTAGGGTTAATTTTCTGAAGTAAATTAAGTCTAAACGCTATTGAAAAACTGAGCTGCCGAGCTCATGGGAAACCTGGGCCGCAGAAGTCTTAGTCAAAAGCTCTGGCTGAGAAAACGTGGATCCCTGCCAAGGCCTGCAAATGGAAGCTTGCACATTCCCGGGCTGCGTGTTTCAAATACTTTCCACGGTTTCACCAGTGGAGGGCCAGGAGAGAAGAATCTGTCATTACCAACTTGGGTCTGCAAAACCGCTTGACTGCCAGGAGCTGTGAAATCGAGGAGGTGGAAAACCTGACTCAGGAGCTTCTGGGAGGCAGGAATGTGCAGGGGTGGGGTGTGGGGGGCGAGGTAACCAGGCTGCAGACCGCGGGGAGCCTTTGACATAATGCATTCTGCCGGCTCCCTGCTGTGACTGCCAGCCTGCCTCCCTCAGGGCTAGAACTGGGTGCAGGTTCCCAAAGGCTCTTCATCACTGCTAATGTTTGTCGAGCACCACCTACTAGGTGCTGTGTGTCCTGTTGAATATCTAATACAGCATTCTCAGGAGGCTGGCAGAGCCGGCATCTATGCCTATTTTTCAAACTAGGAAGCAGAGAGTGGAAAGGTCAGAGACAATGCCCTCTGCCACACAGCAAATGACCAAAACATCTGTTTGTCCCCTGTGTGCTGAGGGCTCACTATGTGCCGGCACTGGGGTCCAGACACATGGAGATGCTAGGACTTCTTCAGTAAGGGGCTCGAAGTCTCATGACTTTAAACCACTTTGTGTTTTTCAAGGCACATTCATATCCTCATTAAACCAGGGCAGGGATGTTTGGAGCTCTGATCACATGGGGGTGGGGGAGGAAGGATGTGGAGACAGGAGGAGCCTTGTTGACAAATCTGGAGACTGTTAACTCACCTCAGTCCCTTTGGGTCTGAAGGGAAAGCCTGTGTCCTGTCCCCTCCCTTTGGAAGTACAATTCCCTACACTGCTGCCTTCAAGCCAACGACTTCTTCCTGCCGCTTTGTGCCATGCTCTGCCCGAGGACCGCTGGTGGCAGGAGGATGCTGTGCCCACGGGCACAGGCCCAACCAGCTGGGGAGCTCCTGCCGCCTGAGTACCCCCCGGCAAAAGACAGAGAGGAGCCAGAGGTTGGAGACTGGCTTCCTAGCACCTTGAAGGTGGGTCAGAGTCTCCCAGAGCTGCCCTGTGTCAGGGAGCCCCAGCTACCCGCTGGGGGACCCTGCTTTCCGGTACCATGTTCTCCTTCACATCCCCACTGGTGCTCCCTGCAGTCACCTCCCAGATAAACTACCTTGTCCTTAAATCTTTGTTTCAGGCTCACTTGGGGAGGGGCGTGGAATGGATAAACTAAAACACATTTTCCTAGTCTGTAAAGGAGTCCAGCCTGGGAGAGTTCTAACCGCCATCTCTGATGACAACCCCGTCACTGCAGAGAAGGCCTGATGGTGGCCCTGAAGGAGAAGTTGCTGTTTCTCAAGCTGTGATCTTTCCTACCACTCAGGAAAGCAGCAACCCAGTCGCGATCCACGGGTCCTGCCTCCTCCAGGAGCACAGACTAGGAGGCGAAGCCCAAGGAGGGGCGAGCAGAGAGATGGGGCATAAATGTGGGGGTGCTCTGACTAGGCATCCCTGTTGAGTCCACCCAGAGCTCATATAGCTTCTGGGGTGCCTGAGGAAAGGAGCCCGTGGAGAGAACCGCAGAGGAGAGTGGGCAGCCTGTCCACCCAAGGCTTGTGGCCCAATCCTCAGGCCCGCCGCTGTCACTTTGACGTGCACACCCAGTGTCCTCTGCTCTCCTGCCCACTGGCATCTGCTGTGGAGGGATGTGCTTCCACCCCTACCCCCAGCAAACATCACAGCAGCTCCAGATTCTCCAACTCTCCTGCTCTCCCCATCAGAACTCTACACACTCTGCTTGCCCTCCAGGAATACCCACCCCTGCTCCTGGAATGTCATCTGTGGTGAACCATCACAGCTCAGTCTGTCTCATGTCCTCCCATGTGCTTTCTGAGGGCAGGACGTGGGCCCATTTATCTGTTTATCTTCAGAAGCTAGCCCTTACAGCTCTGGAAATGTTTGCCGAGTGAATAAGTATAGGAAAATTGACCCCAAACTCGAGACCACAGAATTCTATCATCACCCCACCTTTGTTCTCTCTTTTCCCTTGGTTGGTCAGAGAGATAATAGAGCCAAAAAGATCTTCTAGAGCAGAGAAAAGCTGGTGACAGGGGAGGAGAAGCAATAAACAAGAAAAGGGCCTGCCAGTGAGGCTTGGTGGGAGAAGAGTGAGGATCAGGGGGCTAGGCCGGCAGGAGGTTCTGGTCAAGGAGCCTGTTGGGGATACCAAGGACAAGGACCAGGGATATGAAACTCCAGATCAGAGCTCAGGGGCCAGTTCTGCCACACTGCACCCTCCAGGGGCCTCCATTCAAGCTTGGAGATATTCAGTGAAGTGGCTGTGTGACAGGTCCCTTCTTGGGACAATTTTGTGGAAATGTAGTGGTTTCCGAAATTTTCCTAGGTGTGGATCTAAAAAAAATCCTATTAAGAAGTTCCACATGGAAAAATTGCCCTGGTTGAAATGAGGGTAGGGGGCACAGGAGTAGTTTCCAGTCCTTTCAACAACCCCTTATCCTGAGGAGTCCTCTGAAAGTCCTTGGGCTCCACAGAGCAATTTAGAAACCACTGGAAAAATGGGCAAAGCTGGCTTGTGGCTGGGGACCCAAGTTCTAATTCCATTCTACTTCCAGGCTGTATAACCCTGGACAAGTCACTTCAGCCTCACTTTCCTCATCCCCGCACTGGAGAAGATAACATCTCCCTCGCTGGGTTGCTGGGAGGCTCAAAGGTGAGGATGGGCATGACTCTGCACCTTATTATGGGCTCATACAGAATTTATTGTTAGGAAACTCAGAAGAACTGGAGAAAGTGTGTGTCTTCTTGGAAGGGGAGCTCCTGGAGGCACTAGGCCCTGGACTGCAGAACCAACGCATGGCTGCAAGGCTCGAGGTTGCCTTTTTTTCTTAGGGTTTTAGGCCCTAAGCTCTCAGGAGGCACATCCTTGCCCCAGACCTCATTACCCAGCCAGCTGGGGCCCTTGCGCAGTCATTGTTTCTCTTCCCTGGGTGTGGGGCTGGGGTGTGTAAGCACGGAAAATTCCTCCCCTCACAGCTCTTACCCGCCAAACCCAGCCAAACCCTGATCCCAGCCTGGGACTGTGGACCCCTAAAGGGAAATGGAGTCAGAGTGTTCCGGCTCCAGGAATCAGCTAATGGAACCTTGTTAATTACTATGTAAATTACTTTAATAGCCTGGATCCCCCTCAGACAATTGTTTAGGGGCTTGAGGCCCTAGACTAGGGAGATGGGGTCTCTGGTGAGGAGAAGGGATGGCATTTCCTTGGCCCAAGAGCTCCCTTCCTGTGGGGTGGGAGTGGAGGCACAGATGGAGAACTGGAGGAAAGAATGACTTCACATCTGACCCTGGTCCATGGGGATCTTGAAGACACTGAGATGCAGGAATCAAGTCCATTCTTAAAGACTGAAGCTGAAAAGACTCTTGGGGGAATCTCTGGTTCACCTCCACACCCTCTCTGCATCCAGGGAGAAACAGAAACTCAGAGCAGGTGAGGGACTTGCCCAAAGTCACACAGCAAGAAGATGGGCAGGCATGGTTGGAACTCTAGTCTCGCATCTCCAGCCAGGCAATGAGCTGGATTTGGGTGTTCTGGTTATAAGAGATACTTGTTCAGCTTACAGAGAAAATAATTTTCTTGATCTTAGGTTTTGCGTGATTTTTAAAAAACACACTATCCTGCAGACATGATACGGTATAATATTTTCTTCCATGAATGAGCTCTTGTACTATGGAGTTAAGTATGTCAAAATGTCATAGTGTTCTGTGAAGGACACCATGGCCTTAAGATTCTAACCTGAAGGAGCCCCTTAGTCCTGAAGTACAGTATTTCTTTTTATCTCGATTTTTCAGATAGCAGAAGAGAATCAAAGAAAGGCTAACACTTGCTTTAAATTCCTTCCGATTCATGCTCTTTCCGTGATGCCACTTCTTAAGATCATTTGTGAACTACCTTCTGAAGGAGAGGGGGGCTAACAAGGGCTGGGTTATAGTGAGGATAATGGTGCTATGGGCTGTGGCCGGGACAACTAGTTTGTGAGTAGTGCACACGCAGTCTAACAGGCTTCCTGACATCCCCTGGTCACTCACAGGCATCCTGCTCCCTTCTGCAGTGCAGGCTGAGTTTCAGACTGGTCATATGCTAACAAGAAGAGGGCTGAACTGGAACCATGGCAGTTCTCTGACCACTTACAACCTGTGTGACTTTGGGTATATGTCATCCCCTCCCTGGGTCTAGAGTTCCTCATCAGAAAAATAAGAATAAGAATACTTGTCCCACAGGATGGATGAAATCCTGAAATAAGATAGTGCAATTACCTAGTACAGACCCTAGTACAAATTAATAACTTTCCTTTTCCCCCTCTATCTGTCTTCTCTTTGTCTCTCTAAGATGTAGAGATAAATATTTTAAAATTAGGGCTGGTGCCTGGGCCTGGGGTGTGTGGCTGGGAAGACAGTAGGCCATCAAAGCTTCCCTAGCCCTTGGTGCTTTCCTCACACTCCCAGAGGCTTTAGTGCCCAGAAAGGGCCTCACCATCACATGCCCTGCAGTTCTAGCTCCACTGTTGGTGGGTGCTGAGTGCCTGCTCCCCTCTGCCAGCCCCTAGCCCTCCCCCAGCATCCTGCCTCGGAAGCCTTCCTGCTGCCTCGACGACAGGGTCCCCTTGGTCCTCATTGTCTCTGTGGACACAGGTGCCTCCCCGATCTCTATGCCCTTAGATGGATGTTCCAGCGAGAACCCAGCCTGAGGCTCTAGGTTCTGAACACTTTCTGAAACTTCTGGAAGGAAAAGGTGGGGGTGTGTGAGACTGGGCTTCATCCCCTGGGAATATGCGGATGGTGTAAGCCAGTTAGACAATAAGAGGCAGAGACAAGGGAGCCAGATGGACTCTAAGCAAGACTCCATTGTCCGAAGTGCAAGCTGGGAAAACTCCTTTCAGAGAAGAGGGTAGAGCAATCCACCGATGCTGGAGAAAAGAGGTTCTTAAGAGGAAGTCTCTGGCAAGCGTGGCAGGGGTAGGGGTGGAGTCCTGATAAGGCCACCTGGCGAGCTGGTGATAGCAGGGCAGGGAGTTAGGATGTCTTAACAGGAGGATCTGTCCTTGACGTCAATAAATGGGAGGGGTTGAACAACATCTGGTCTTGTTTCAAACTGCAAAATGTTCTATTTTTCATGCTTGGCGAGAAAGTGATAACTGTCCGTTTTTTGTTTTCTTTTGTCTCCTGTCTCAGATGGTACTGTCCCTCCCACGACCATGTGGGAGGAGAGCACAGGGGCTCTGTGGCCCCTCCAGCAGCAGGGATTGACCACACTTGTGAGAGGTACAAATAACTGATGTTGACATTGGTGTACAAAGTCTGCCTGTAGCTTTTTCACATGTCTGAGCACTGTGTCCTCTCTGTGGCTGCTGTCTACTCCTCCCTTCCTTGCCTCAGAGGTCATTTCCTTGGAGAAAACTCTTTTCTTCACCCAAGTTTGACTCCACATCTCTCCCCATCTCAGCACTTCCCACAAGGGACTGTCATGGCTTGTTTACCTTCCTGCCCCTGCACTGGATGAGCTCTAGAATGGAGTAGTCCACTCTGAACTGATTTGGGCTGCAAGTAACAGAGTCCAACTAAAACTGCTTAATCAAAGTGAGTAATTTTCTGGGTTAAGAGGAGTCTAAGAGGTGCAGCTGATCTCAGGAAGGGCTGAAATCAGGAATGGGCTACCCTCCAGACTTCCCTTCATATCTTACCTCTGCTTCTTCTTCCTCTGCGCAGAGCTTTACAATGAAAGTTCTTGCTGAGTCCCTAAACTGATGCCATAGACACACCATTATGGAAGGGAGAAGCAAGTAGTCCCTTGGGCACAATTTTAAAGTGAGTGGTCCAAAGCTGCTTAGATAATTTAAGGCCTTGCTTTAAGCCCTTCCCCACACAGTGGTTATAAAAGGGTGGAGAGACAGAGATTAAGAAGTTTGAGAGGGAGGACACCTGAGAAGTTGATCTGGCTGAATAAAAAAAAATGAGAAAAGATAATGCAATGGAGCACTTATCTTCCATGCTAAGAACACACAGAGACGACCTCATTTAACACTCTCAACAGACATCTGAGGATTCTGTTAAAGACCCCCTAGAACTCAGAGACCTAGGAAGGTGAAGTAACTTGTCTAGTTAGGGCAGAGATGGATGCAAAATTGATGGGTTATACCATCTTGTGACAGCCTATGGGTGTGGCACATTCTCCTGTGTCACAGGTCCCTCTGACAGTGCTTACACAGGTGTGCCCAGGTGTGTGCCCACAGGGGACTATGTACACAGGTGTGTGCAGGCCAGCGCTGCCCACAGCAGGAGATGGAGGAGAGGACTCTGTCACCAGTTATGTTTGGCTTGTTCCTCTGCCAGGCAGTGCTGGTGATATTTTATCGCATCATTGCTCTTTGGTGACCACTTTTCTTGTTTTTTAACTCCTCCAGCCCTGAGTCATGAGCCCAGATCTTTGGGCTTCACATGGCCTGCACCTCGGTCACCTCAGCTGCCTGAGCCACAAAGTGGACCTGTGACCATTTTTCTTAGTGAAAACTGTAGTAAACAGAGAATGGTTGTCACCCCCTGAGGCACCCTGCAATGGCCCTGCAGATGTGGCCCCAGGGAGAGGAGAAGCCCAGAGTTGACTGCCCCACTTGGGACTCCTGGGAGAACGGTAGCCTCAGCTCAGGGAGAACATGCCACTCGGTCACATTTCTGCTGCACAAATTTCCATGACTCCCTTCTATCTAAACATAGGCTCCAACAACTGTGCCCCAACTTCCCTTTCCACACTAGGTTGAGGGTAAGGATGCCTTTTGGGGAGGCTCTGACTCTCAGCTCACCCCACTCGCATCTTCTGTATACTTCATGACCTGGCACAGGAGTGGGCATTTCCAGGTGCTACAGGAGATTCCATTCAGATTCCACCTATACCCATCACAGCCGCAGAGCACCCCATCTTGAAAGTGGGTGCCTCACCTCCATGAGAGTCCGATGTGCGAAAGTCACCAGCGAGCAGCAGAACAGCAGCAGAAACGACTGCTACCTAGACCGAGGACCCACTGGGTGTTCATTTGCCTGCACAGTGGAAGAAAATTTTAAGCTCCAGTCAGTACTCCCAGGGTCTTTAGGGTCAGTCCAGACATGTGCAGAGCACAGAAACTCCAAATCACCCCAGGGGCATGTTCACAGCTCCAGTCCAGAGAGGCAAAGCCGGCTTTGTCTCACTCACACTGTAATGAGGGTGCTTCTCCTGGTCTGTTTAGTGCCGTATTTTTCAGTTTTGCTGATTCCACCATTGAGAATGTCTCCGAGTCTAGTGCGGCAATGCTGCCTCGTGTTCCTATGTGCAAGGAAACTATGTCTTGATCAACTGATGAAAATGTGACCACTCGCAGAAACCCAACACCTGTTTTCCCTAGGAATAATGACAGTGTTTTTTGTTAATTCTGTGTTCCTGGATACCTTCTAGAACACTCCTGTTGTGAATAAGAAGAATTCACTGCATTTTGCTGGTAAAGAAATGACAGTTTGGAGAGGTGAAGTCACACACAGGGGTGTCGAAGAGGTTCAGAAACAAGTCCACTGCGCTCTCATGAGTGCTAGGTAAAGGATGGTCACCGCGGACTCAAGCGTGCAGGGTGGATGCAAGCTTGGCATTAAATAACATTATCTGATGTTCTTTTTCGTTGAACTTAATGACTGAATACAAGTGAAAAGCCTGGGCTTGGTATTAGTCAGTCCCTAACACCTCTCCAACTCCTGCTGCTAATCCCCCCTTTTAACAAAGTAAAAACAGCCCTCAGATCAGAGCCTAGGCAGGTAGGAGCACTTAGCTGGTGTTTGGTAACAGCAGCTACCTTCATATTTGCCTTCGAATGAGATTTCTGCCATAAATGGCTCCTCGTAATGGTTTAAGCATTTTCTTATTTCTTTCAACAAAGCGATAGAAAGTTTCTCTTCAAATAAATCTCATTATACAGAGGTGCACATATTTAAATAAGAAAAAGTTAAGAACTGCAGGAAATTCTGAAAGCGGCATGTGTGTGGATGAAGCACAGCTCAGGACAGTGCTAAATGATGGTGCGTCGGGGGTACTGGCAGTGTTGTTTTCCGTTCTGCATGCTGAACACACGAAGGAATGTTAGAACACTTAATAGATTTAAAAACCTTACCAATTTGAGATAATACATATATTGTTTTAGATTCTGGAGAAGTCCAATGTTGGTTAGTAGAGTGTGTTCTTCAGGAGATGCTACAGGAGAATTGGTACTTCTGGAGGCCGCTGCACCCTTTGGATTGTGTTCTCTTCTTCCATCTTCAGAGCCAACATCGAATCAGTCTCTTTCCTCTCTCCTCTCTCTCTTTCCCCTGAAATGACACTGGCATACCTAGATAATCCCTTAATAAATCTACAAAGTCTCTTTTATCACGTAAGGTAACCTTTCACAGGTCCTGTGACAGGAGGCAGACATCTTTGTGGGCCATTATTCTGCCAACCTTGGTGTTAGTGTGAGAACGTGGACGAACAGGTATGAAAGATGTGTGAATGCATGTGCCCACAAACGTGTGTGTGTGTGTGTGTGCCTGCAGAGCTGGGCACTGTTAACTAAGTTCCGCTTACAGCCTTCCAGCACAGCCAAGCACGCAGCCGCCAGCTGCCGCTGTGCCCTCAAAACCTCCGTTACAGCCCCGCTATAACCAGTGAGGTTGAGCTTTCCCTCACAGTGGGACCAGGATAGAGGAACCCCCGCACTGAGGTCAGGCCCAGGCCTGGCAGTGGCATGGCTGGTCTGTCCCAGCCCGGCCCAGCTCTCACTTTGTTCCTGCTTTGTAATGGACTCCGCCATCAAACCTAAGGCAGGTTCATCATCTGTGTTCCCAGGGAGCCATTTGGCCACATTTCTGGGCTCCACCAGCCTCCCTATCCTGGTTTGACTGGGTTTGGGGGTTTTACAAACTGCAAGTCCATCTGCCTTCAGGAAATGCACCCTTTATTTTCAGAACTGTGGTATTTTCAAAACCCTTAGAGTTTATCAGTAATAATAAAATACAGTAAAAACAAAGCAGTGTTTATGTCCCACCTACCTTACATGTCAGCATGCTAAACCCTTTACATATCAGATCCTTTAACCCTCATGCCAACCCCATAGGTCTCTGGGAAGGGAGTGACTGGATGTCTATTCCCTCTCTCCTAGTGCCTTTCCTCTCTCTAATATATGTCTTTCCCTGGGGAGGGGAGGAAAGAGGCTCAGGTGTGGAGCTTCAGTGTGAATTGGGATGGTATTGTGAAGCCCCTGTGGAGTGCTCAGGCCTAGACCCTGCGACCTTGAAGAAGACATTCGCTCCTTGTGGGCTAAGTCTCTCCTGTCTAAAGTAGAGAACTGGCCTTCTGGCCTGTTCCTGCAGCGCCCCCCAGGGACTTCAGCCAGCCTGAGGGCCAGCAGAGCCTTGCTGAACACTTGGGATAGTTCCAGAGCCCATGGTGACATGCAGCATCCTCTTCAGGCTATGGGCCTGAAGCCCTGGAGAGAGGACTGTCTCCAGCCATCTTCCAAGGACAAGGATCCAATCTTAGGTCAGAAAAGTTGACACCTAACTTTCCTTCCTTAAAAGAAAATCAGTGGCGCGCCCTGGTGGAATAGAGGTTCAGTGCAGTACACATAAATGCTGAGGTGCCCGGTTCAGGGGCCTGGAAGAAAAACCAGTATGAACAATTAAGTAAAATAAATACAGTGCCTCTGCTCTCTTTTATTTCTGCCTGCACCTTTCCTTTAAAACAAACAAACCAAAAAAAATAGTATCTAAAAGAGTTGCCAAGCTGTCCAAAATGCTATAATCTAAATGCTCCCACAGCCTTACTGATATTTTGTCAGAAACAAGGACTATGCTTTCCACTTCATAGTGGAAACCTCCAGTCTCTTTGAACCTTTATGTTTTTTAAAGGGTAAGCTTTGTTGTTTTGTTTTTGTTTTGATTTTTTTTTTTTTTAAAGAGAGGAATGGAGAAGGAAGAAAGAAAAAAAAATGAAGAAGTACTTTTATTAATTAATTTAGTTGAGTTGTTCCCCATCCTGGGTCTCAAACCCGGGTCCTTAGGCTTCCCATGGTCTGTACTCCAGCTGCCAACTTAGCACCTGAGCCACCAAGGTGCACCTCTTCTAATTTATTTTGAGATGTTTCCATATATACAAGATAGTAGTCTCTGGAAAGGGCAACTAGGAGGTAGTCTGACACAGCTGATTGTTTCATTCAGTCTGAAATTTTTTTTTAATATAAGGATGTGTTATTCATATAATAAAAAGAAATATGACACTTATAGATTTTGTTAATGATCTGATATCTCTAAGACTACGTGTCTGTTATAGACTAGATGTTTCTGTCCTCCCCATTGATGTTGAAGCCCTAACCCCCAGTGAAAAGGTATTTGGAGATGGGCCTGTTGGTAGTTCATTAGGATTAAAAGAGGCCATGAGCATTCTCCGCAGGGTGTTGTTTAAAAGCAGAGTTTCAGTGTCTAAAATGTTTAAAACCCACTATTGCAAAAGAATGTTTTAATGGCCAAGAAAATGTGAATGGGGTGATAAACAGATGAGAAAAGCATATGTGTTTTATGCTTCTGTTTGATGGGGAAAGAATGTGTACAGAAAGAAATTGGAAAGTCACACATGTTTCAAAACATAGAGTAATCCTTTCTGGGCAATTAGATTGTGAATTATTTCTAACTGATTGTTCTCATTTGTATTTTTCTAAATATGCACAACATAAAGCAATATTCTTTATTGAAAATAAAATAAACTACAATTTAAAAAAGAGGTCATGAAGGTGAGGTCCATATGATAAGATTAGTGATTGTCTAAGAAGAGACACTGGACCGCACTTGCTTTCTCTCTGCACACACGTGTGGAGGAAAGGACATAGAAGCACACAGCAGGAAGAGAGTCCCCACCAGAGAGGAATCTGCAAGCTCCTTTACCTTGGACTTCAAAATCCAGCAGTCTGAGGAATACATTTCTGCTGTTGAAGTTCCCCTGTCTATTGTCTTATTATAGCAGCCTGAGCAGACTGATACATTGTCATTGGTCTTTCCCTGAAACTCCAGAATATTCAGGCCAAAATCCTGTCACAGAATCTATTGGCTGGACCTGGCCTCCTGTTCCAGCATCCATAACAGTGAAGGAGCAACTCACTAGGTATGGGGGCACTCAGGCAGTAACTTCACCTGTCCATACCCCACTCGTGACCTTGAAAAATGGAAGTAATGGGAACTTTTACCCCACGGTATTGTTGGGAGAGGTGATCCAGGCTCCTTATAACCAGAGGTGACTGGGTCAACAGTGGGCACCAGACCCAAGCTGGACCCATCGCAGTCCTTCCCAGAATGTTTCTCAGACTGAGAAAGTCTGTCCTTCTCCAGAAGTTGAAGACTGATGGCTCCAAAACTGGGCACATTCAGCAGCCATGTTTCCTGCTGGGTTGGGAGGTTAGTGTGTAATGGGAAAAGAGGAGGTGACAGGAGAAGTTAAAACAAGGGCTGCAGAGATCCCGTAGGTCCACAGCGCATGTAGGACCAACCGTCATCTGAGGAGTCTGGAGCCAGATTGCAGGGATGACCCATGAGATACTGGGAGCCACAACAAACACATGAGAGCCACCTGGGGACAGAGCCAAAGTCACCATGAAGACCTGGAGGTGAGGATAGGACCTAAAGAAGGGTCAAAGTGAGAGGCTGGAGATGGACATCAATGGCCATGCACAGCCCCTCAGCTTGTCCATGTGACTTTCTTATCCAAAGATGCTATTAAAAGGTCTTATATATCTATAACTTTCATGACCCTAGGCATCTGTTGTCAACCACTGTCACCCTGTCCCTATGATCTGGTTGGTGACGACCACAGAAATGTGACCACCAAGAAGAGGTATGTCAAAGGTTCCCAGGGCTAAAGTCCACTGGTCTGCAGGATTCAGAGCACACCTGAGAAGTCTGGCGAGGTTCTAACAGAGCAGCTGGAGAAGGGGAGGATGAGGCCAGCCACTGGGGTCTGGCCTGGTGAGCATTCATTCATTCATATTTATTTAGAAACACCAGCTACAAAGAGAAACAATGTTCAGGCCCAGATGAATCCATCATCATAGGAGCTTGCAGGCTAGTCCAAAAGGGGAGCCATGAACATAGGCAAGCGCACACCTCAGGAGAACATGACACCCCATAGTGCAAGTAGGGGTGTTATCACAGAAGGAGGTGGCGATTTAGCAAAAACTGCCTACCTGGATAGGAAGGTAGGACTAAACACATTACAGTAGGGGTAGGGGAGGACAGGTGTTCTAAAATGAGGGGAACAGGTTGGCACGACCAATAGCTTTTAAGGATTTATTATGCAGCTCTGGGCTTTCTATAATCAATCAAGGAATTGTTTTGCTTCTCTTATACGCCATTCTATAGTTTCTTTTTCTTGCTTTTTTCCAGTCACATAGTCAGATTTCCGTTGGCAGCCCCCTCCCACCTGGTTTGCTATAGATCTCCTGTAGTTCAGCAGCTCTTGGTTACAATCTTGCCTTCTCCAGAGGTCTTTGGAATCTGTTGTGTCTGAACCAGAACAAAGAAGAGACTCATGTGGTGCATCCTCCTCTCACGGCCCACCTGTCCCACTGATGGATGTGGGAGTCGTCCAAGGATAAGACATCATTATTATTGATGACATTACTTGGTCTCATTGCATCAGGCAAGTACAACTTCCAGGCTATGAATGATTCCCACGAATAGGGCAATTTAGGGCAGGGCACTGCTCATGAAACCCAGCCACCAACAGTGGCAGCTGTGATAAGTTCCAAGTGCCAGGCCCCATGGCCCTGGGTTAATCGGGCCAAGCATCTGCTCAACAACCTTCAAGGCCCTCTCTGACCAGGCCCCAGAAGCCTCTACTCCCAGACCGGTGCTAATTCAGGGAGCAGCTGGAGGTGAGCGGAGGATTTGACTGAGTGAGCTGTTGCTGAAAAAGGGCTTGAGTGGTTCAGACAAACCTTCCGCACAAACCTCTGTATGCTCTGGTTTGATCCTCAAATGACCAGTAAGATCATGAAGGTAGAGGCATGTTGCAAACCCAGGTCAGTCTGATTCCATCCAGGGTTTTGTGCTTACCTCACAGGCAGCAGATATTCACCCAACCTACCTAACCAAACCCAGTAATACCACCCACTTACATGTCTTCGCTTCTTACTTTATAGGGCTTTATAGAGATAGCAGTGGTTATGAATTGCTTAGGGTTCTGTTTGTTTTTGTTTGCTTATTTGTTTGTTTGAATCTCACAAGCTCCTTCCCTAGGTCTGCCCTAGTTGCCATAACAAAATGCCACAGATTGGATAGATTAAACAACAGAAATTAATCTTCTCACAGTTCTGGAGGTTAGAAGTCCAAGATTCTGGTGTCAGCTGGTTCGGTTCTCCTGAGGTCTCTCTAGCTGGCAGATGGCCACCTTCTAGCCTTGTCCCCACATGGCCTTTCCTCTGTGCACATGTATCCCAGGTCTCTCCCTCTTCTTATGAGGGCAGCAATCCTATTGGGTTAGGCTTCACCCTTATCATCTGGTTTAAGGGTCCTATCCCTAACAGTTACACTGGGAGTGGGAGATTCAGTATGAATTTGGGGGACTGCAATTCTTTCCATAACACCAAGTTCAGATCAAATCTAGAATTCCTAGTAGAAATATTGTCATGTCTTAGTTTGCCATTACCCAGATGCAGACCCTGGAACTAGGATTCAAGAGCCAGAGTTTATCTGAGAGGATATCCATGGACCACAGGTAGAAAAGTGAGGATGTGACCTGGAGAGGGAAGGCAGCATGTACAGACTGTGCCATTGAGAAGCTTACTACTCTGGACTATAGCACTCAGCCCCATGGGGACCACTGAGTGACCACTGGGTGACGGTGTATAACGTTCCTCCGAGCTGTCCCACACACCTAAGAGTGAATATTATCCACGAACACGAGAGCCGAATTCATTGATTTTAGTGACACAATGAAGTCATTCATGTAAGAGAAGAAAGAGGAGCCACGTTTAACACAGCAGGACCTCAGCCAGTTGTATGCAATCCCTCCACTGGAGAATGTGGCGTCCTGGGAGCTAGAGCCTTCCTCCTGGATCCCACATTTACTCACTGTCATTTCAAACATAATTTTTACATTTCGAAATACTGATAAAGCAGGTCCTTGAAAAACTTCATTTAATGCAATATCATTTTGCTAGACTATTAATGAGAAAAAAGCAATCCCGACCTTTCTAGGCTAACATTATTTGAGGACCTTCTTTTTGCTTAAAGTCGCAGTTTCCAAGAACGTATGAACAAGTGAGGACGAATGTGTCCAACAGAAAGTGAGGACTCGCTATATTGTGGAGTTGAATGCAAAGTTTGCACCATTTTAAAGATAAGACATGAGCCTTCACAGAACTCTTATGTTTATTATAGATGGCAAATAAGCATATGAAAAGATTTTCAATGTTATTTGTCACTAGGGAAATGCAAATTAAAATGATAAGATAGCACTTAATACCTATTGGAATGGTTAAGATTAAAAAAATGACAATATCAATTGCTGGAGAGAATATGGAGAAACAAGAATTCACGTTCAGTATCAGTGGGAGTGCAAAATAGTATATTTGAAGATATTGTGGCATTTTCTTAAAAATCTGAATATAGATTTATCATGAGATCCAGGAACCATCCTCCTAAGCATTTATTCAACTATGTCCATAGGAAAACCTGCATATGAAAGTTTATAGCAACTTTATCCTCATTCACCCCAAACTGGAAGCAATCAAGATGTCCAATAGATGTATGAATAAATGAACTGGGATAGCCATACAATGGAATACTACTTAGCAGCGAAAAGGAATGAGCTAAAGATATGGATAAATCTTAAGTGCATATTTCTAAGTGAAAGAACTCATCTGAAAGGCCACATACAGTATGATGCCAATTATATGACATTCTGGAAAAGGCAAAACTAAAAAGATAGGTCACCAGGTGTTTGTAGGGGAAGATCTTGAATAAGTGAAGTACAGGGGTAGATTTTATTTTTAGGATGGACGGCTATTCTGTACAAGATCATCATGGGGGATACATGATACTGCATGTGTCAAAGTCCACAGAATTCTATAGAACAAGTAACCTTAATGTATATAAATTTTGAACAAATTTAATTTGGAGGATGGGGGATTCTCCGGATGGGATACGAATTAGGAGGAAAGACTACTACATATGCATCAGAAGGAAATAGCCTCACTAAAGGGGATGGGGAGAGCAGTGGTGGATTAAGTAACTTTGGAAATGAGTGGAACCCTAAGACTAAAGGCAAAAGGAATTGTACACAAGACAGCACTGTAGCTGATAAGGTGATTTCTCACAGGAGTGTCAAGGTCATCAAATGCAAGAAAATTAGAGAAAGTTCCATAGCTAAGAGGAGCCTAAGGAGACAAGACACTTAGTGTGATGTCCTAGATGGGGTCCTGGAACAGAAAAAGGACAATAGGCAAAAACTAAGGAAATCTGAAAAAGTATGCATTTTAGTTAGTAAGAATATGCCAATTTGGGTTCATTAATTGTAACAAATTTCAGTACCTATGTAAGATGCTAAAACTAGGAGATGCTAGTTACGGAACACTTGGAAGAGCTCCATACTACATTTGCAAAGTTTAGTAAATCTAAAGCCTTTCTAAAATGAAAAGTTTTTTAAAAATAATGTATCTGTCTACATTAAAATATTTAAACTTTACATATTTATCTGAGTATTCAGAGAAACATAAAAATAACAGTAATTTTGTTATAGATGCATGTACTTTAATTTCTTAGCCATATCTGTTTATGACTCTGTGTGACTGTATTTTTTTAAACATGATCTTTCCCCTCTTTCATCTTCACATTTTTATTTTATGATTAATAAAATGGAAAGTGTTCATTCCTGTCATAGACTTTTCTCTATGGAACATAATATTTGCAATGAGAATAATGGGTTTTCTGTAGAGGTACCTGCTGAGCTCAGAACAAACTGTTAAATGAAGGATATTCTCAATTCTAATTTCTTTCATCCTGTCCCCAGGTCCTGAACCCAGGTCCTTCGGATGGATGTAGTGTGTGCTCTCTGCTGAAGGCATCTTACTAAGCTGCCAGAGCACACCCAATTCTAATCTCTAGAAAGGATAAACTATTTCAACCCAAATATTTTCACAGGTAGTGTCTTTTGACAATCTTATGAGACTGAAGACTCGTGCAAAATCATAACCCTCCATCTTCTCTTCAATCCAAGTGTAAAATACAAATTTGTACAACTAAAAATAGGAGCTCAAAGTGTTTTTCCCATAAGCCAAGGAATTCCAAAGAAAAATTGCAGAATTTCTAAATTAAATCTTGGCCACTATTTGAGGTCTGGTTATTTAATTTGCTCAGTTCCTATAACCATCTTTTAATTCAAACATTAAAAAATTTTGACTGATGACAGCTAGCAAAAAGTGAAAGCAAGCCCGACTGGAGCTGGAAGCCAAGAGAAAAATCAATAGAATTAAACTTGTCTTTATTTAAAATTTGGATATTTTCTTTATCATGAATTTTTTGCCATGATTTTTATTTTTAAAATAGTGCATTAAAAAACTATTTGTCTTTATAACTGAGTTTCCTTAAACTCCGCACCTGAGGCTAGTGCCCCATGGCCCTACTCTCATCTGGGCCCTGCTGTCATGCTGAGATATGCTTTATAATCAACATTATCTTTGTCACAAAAATATTATAGTGTAATTACTCCTTATATATCTGTGTCTGCAACATAAGTACAATTTCTATTTCAACTGATATACCATCACAGCTTGTTTTATCCCACTTTTCAATTATATGTGCACCATCTCCAATTCCAAGTTCATTTCTGCTCCATGGATTTCCTAATTGGATATGAATGTTGTTTTTACCATGCTGCTGTGATCTACTAAAATTTATATTCACATTTGCAAGCACAAATAATTCTATTTTTAATGTTGAACCCTTAAAATGAATTTACAAGTATATTTATAACAATGCCAGATATTTTATGCTCACCAGAATAAGGTTCCAAAAGCTTAACTTTGAGTCCATAATTGAAATAAACTGAATCTCTCTCTCTCTCTCTCTCTCTCTCTCTCTCTCTCTCTCTCTCTCTCACAACCCCCCCTCCCTCTCCCCCTCCCCCTCCCGCCCTCCCTCCCTACTGTCTCCAGTTTGAGAACCTGGGACCTTGGGCTTTACTTGGTCTGCACTTTAGCTGCTGAACTTGAATTTTGTACGAAGCGCCAGAGGACACTGATTTTAAAATGCAGAGGCACATTAAACGATGTTCATTATCTCCTTTCATTAGGGAAATGCAAATCAAACCAACAATGAGATATCAACTCACACTTGTTAGGATGGTTATTCTCAAAAAGACAAGAAACAAGTGTTGGTGAGGATGTGGAGACAAGAAAACATATGTACACTATGGCAGGAATATAAATGGGGCAACCACTGTGAAAAACAGTACAGAGACTCCTCAAAAAATTAAGAATAGGCGCAGCCTAGTTGCTCAGCAGTAAGTCTGCGACTGCAGCATAGTCCATGTAAAGCCTAAGGACCCGGGTTCAAGAACAGGGACCAACCAAAATTGTTCCGGGGAACAACCAAAATGGCAAATAAATAAATAAATAATGCTTCTTCCTCCTCTCTCTTCTTTCTTTCCTTCCTGCCTCCTTGCTTTCATTCCTGCTTCCGTCTTCAAAAAAGAATTAAGAATAGAAATATTATATGATTCAGCTATCCCACTATGGGTATTTATCCAAAGAATGCAAAAAAGCTAATTTGAAAAAACAAATATGCTCCCCCATGTTCATTGTAGTATTGTTCACCAAGAGTTGGAAACAACCTATGTACCCATCAAGAGAAGATGTGGTATACAGTTATGCATTGCATAACATTTTAATAAAGGATGGATCTCATGTACCATGGTAGTCTCAGGAGGTCCCAATATAACCTGTGTGTGTGTGAGTGTGAGTGCGTGTGTGTGCATGTGTGTGTATCAGGTGTACTATCTAGGTTTGTTTAACTATACTCTATAACATTTATGCAGACACTTTTGCTTATCTCTACCCAAGTTCAGAGAATCCTGCATACTTCCCTCACAATCTTTACCAGAATTTGTGACAAAACGTTTGATTTCATTAAATATCTACCTCCTTGACTAATGGGTTACCTCCCTGGATTTGTTTGACTTACCAATGTGCCTAGAACATAGAGGGTTCTCAAATATTTGTGGAGTGGGTAGATGGATGGATGGATGGTGAATGGATGGGAGCAAAGAAAGTATTCCAACCTAAGTTCATCTCTTTATACTCTTTTTCAACAAATCTGCAATCCCAGGATCTTTATTAAGACCAAGTAAAACCAAGATGGTTAAAGTTAAAAGGAACCTCAAAGATGTTCAGATCACCAGTCCAGAGAGAGAAAATGACTTGCTATTGTCACAAAGAAGAGTGGGTCAAGAAAGACGAGAACCCAGGTATTATTATTAATAATAATAATAATAATGATGGTCTTTGGGTAGATTCCTCGGAAATTATTTCTAAGTACATGTTCTGAGTCCTTGAAGGTTTAAAACTGTTTTATAGCCTTTATATTTGTTTGCCTGGGTCTAAAAATTTTTGGCTTCTATTTTCTTTCCTTGAGCTTCCTAAAAATGTTCCATTGTTATCATTCCTCATATTTTGCTATTAAGTAAGATAGCAAACTGATTTTCTTCCATTATAAGAAAATTGGTCTTTTTTCTTCAAGTTCCAGAGTATTTGTTTCTTTATCTTTAAAATCTAATGTTTTGGAGTTCTAAATTCCCAAGTCCAGAGAAAGTGCTTTGCAAAGATTCAGATCTTATTTTATTCCCATAAAGTGTGAATGCATTATAGTTTTTTTTTTTTTTTTCTTTTAAAGAAAAAGTGCATGAAGGAATGATAGTGAGTAGAGAGGCAGGCAAGAAGAAAAAGGAGAAACATTCATTCACTTTATTTAGTTTTTCATCCTGGCTTTTCCCACCCCTGGCCTTGGGTCTTGAGTCTGGGTCCTTGGGATGTATGTGGACTTATTTGATAGGCCACCAGACGTGCATGCTTTATAGTTTCAATTTTCAGTTCTGTTCAATTATTTTTTCATTTCAGGGAGTCTTATTGCAAGTTGAAGTGCAGAACCTTCTCTGCTTTCTCTAGTTAGCAGTTTCCTCCTAATCTTTTCAAATCTCTTTCATGTTTTCACTCTTAGTTGCTGTTATTCCTCTATTATATGTTGGTCAAATCTATTCTCCCTTGGAAATGTTTTCTTCCTTTCTGACATGATTTCATCTTCTTCTCTTTCTTTCCTGAATTTAGCAAATTCTCATTTTGTATCTGTCTATTGTTTTGGTTTTGTCCAATTCCTTTCTGAATTTTCAAATATTTAAGGTAGGCATTCATTTTTTCACATTGCAAATTCTTGTTTAGTTATATATAATTCAAGTTGGGGTATACTATAATAGTTCCAAACTAGAAGAGCCCTGGTGGTTTAGCAGTTGAGTCCAAGGGTGCAGTCCACATACATCCCAAGTACCCAGGTTCGCAAGCCGGGGCTGGCAGGAAATAAATAGTATGTTTCTTCCTGCTCTCTTCCTGCCTGTCTGCCTCTGCTTGCCTTCATTCCTGCTTGCACCTTTCCTTTATACAAACAAAAAAAGTTCCAGATTATACTCTGCTTCATTATTGGTTTTGGAGAAATAATCGTATCAGCTGAAACATTTTGATTCTCATTTTCTGTCTTGTAGATTTGAGTAGATGTTGCCTGCCATCTTCTGTTTATATTTAATGTCTTATGTTTTTCTAGACCAAGAATTACAGGTGAGTCTATATAGACAAGGGTAAAAGGATGTTGAAGTTCAATACATTTCTTAGTTCAAGAGTGTCCTCTTCTGTTGGTATAGTGAAATGAAGGTGTTCTAATAAAAATTTCTTTTGTTTACATAGGACCTTTAATTTCTACAACGTTCTCCCTCCTTTCACCTCACTATCAATAATCCAAGAATTCCTCTCCCTCTAAGCTATCTCGTTCTCCCACAAAAATTTGTCCTTACAAGATTGCCACCTTTAGTACCACACTCTTAGGCCCCAAAATACAGTTCATACCGAAACTTCCAAAACTCCACTTGTTACACACATGCATTTTCCTTTCTGAGTGCATTTCCTGTTACTACTGAACAAACTCAATTTCTGCAAGTTAAGCTTGACTCTGTTCACCCCTTATTTAGGTTAACATCCTTTATCAGGCTAAGAAAGGCCCCTATTCCTAGTTCAAGAGAGTGTTTGTGAATGTATGAGAGTGTTTTCTGGATGCCCGTGAACAGACAATTTAGTTCAATGTTTTTTTCATGCTGATTGATAAGATAATGTGAGGCTGTGTCTTTAATCTGTTAATATCATGGAGTACGTTGAGCTTCAATGCCTTCAATGCCTTACCTGAAGTCAGTCCCACTTATTTCTTTAATATAATGCTGGATTCAATTTGTTAATATTTTTTCAATAATTTTTATATTTATATTTGTGAGGATTATTGATCTGTGGGTTATTTTCTTATACTGTGTTTGTCTAGCTTTGGGTATCAGGGTAAGTTGATATCATAAAATGAATTGGAAAGCGTTCCCTTCTCTTCTATTCTCTAGTGAAAAGATTGGTTTGATTTCTTCTTTAAACACTTGGTAGAATTTGTCAATGAAATCACCTGAGTCTGGATTTCTTTTTCAGATGGGTTTTAACTATAAATTCAATTTATTTAATAAACACAAGACTATTCTGTTTATCTATTTCTTCTTGGATGAGTTTTTCAGTTTCAAGGAATGAGTTCATTTTACCTAAATTGTCAATTTATTTTGTAGCATTGTTCATTGCAATATAGTCTTATCTGTTGTGCTAACTTCTCTCTCACTCGATATTGGTAATGTTTGTCTTCTCTTACTTTTATTGCTATATGATGTGTCCCTTTATTCCTAGTAATTTTCTATGCTCTGAGGTCTCCTTTGTCTGATATTGATATAGCCACTCCAGCTTTCTTTTGATTGGTGTCTGCATGGTATATTTTTTAAAAGCTTCATTGAGATATAATTCACATGATCACAAATTCACCTGTTTAAGGAGTACTACTCAATTATTTTAATATATGTCTTAGTCTCTTAATCTGTATATCAATATATTAATGTTTACAGGCAGCATACAACTAAATCCATTTTGACCATTTCTTTTAAATGGTGTAGTTAGTCCAATAACATTTAATGTAATTACAGGCATGCCTTGGTGATATTGCAGGTTTAGATTCAGAAAAAAATACTGAAGTAAATATTGCATATGACTTATGTTAAGTCATATGAATTATCAGATTTACAGAGCATAGAAAAGTTATTTTTACCATGTTGTAGCCTATTAAGTACACAAAATCATTATGTCTGAAAAAATAATGTACATACCTTAATGAAATGCAACACAGTGATAATAAGTGAACATATGCTTTTGGAAAAATGGTACCAATAGACCTGCCTGATGTGGGGTTGCCACAAACCTTTAATTTTCAAAAAACTGTATCTATGAAGTGCAATAAAACAAGTTATATCTGTTTTGGTATGTTTGGGATTACATCTGTCACTTTTTAATTTATTTTCAGTTTGCTTTTTCTGTTTCTGTTCCACTTTTCATTTCCTTTCTTTATTTTAACATTTTTAAGTGTTTCCATTTTAACTTACCTATTGTATGTTGTACTACATCTCTCTGTATACTTTTTTGTAAGTTGAAATACATATACTTACCTTTGTTTTTAAGGAAAGGTGCAGGCAGGAATGAAGGTAAGTAGGCAGGCAGACAGAAAGAGGAGGAAGTGTTTTATTTGTATTCACTTGTTCACACTGGTTGTTCTCCCCTGGACCCAGGACTCGAGCCCAAGGGTATGTGACCTACACTCTTTCAGAGGCAATTGACCTAACTGCTACTCCACCAGGGTGCGCCCATACACTACGTTTTACCATTTACCTAGAATAAATACTTTACCACCTAAAATGGAATGTAGAAATCTTATTACTATGTAAGTCCCTTTACCCTTCTTCCTTTATATGTAGCTACAAGTTTCAGTCTCAATTCTGAAAATACAATTCTGTGAGCTCTGGTTCTAATATCAGTTCAATTTTTAAAGTCTTTTTCAGGGTTATTCATATGTATAGTACATACGCAACAGCAGTGGCCAATTTGGAACCTGGTGGTCCTCCGTCCCATAGCTCAGTTTTCAAAGCTTTTCACATTCTATTTAGGATCAGATCTATGTATGCACCATTTTAAAGTGCTCCCCAAAGTTCATATACCAAGCAATGGGATCACTTTCTCTTTTCAAAGCAAAGGTGCAGGCAGGAATAAAGGCAAGTAGCAGGCAGGCAGGCAGAGAGAGGAGGAAGAAGCATTTTATTTTATTTTTTCTTTATTTAGTTGTTCACACTGGTTGTTTCCTCCTGGACCCAGAACTTGAACCCAGAGATATGCGGCCTGGACTCCTTTGGAGGTAACTGGCCTAACCGCTATCCCACCAGGATGCACCAGGGATCACTTTCTTGTGCTCTCTCATCTTTACAATAACCCCAACACTTCAGGCTCCCTGAGGCTTCCTGCCCAGTCACCCACCCAGAAATCTTGGGCTTTGGTTACGCTCTCTGTTATGTACTTCTACATCTACATCTGTGTCCAGGCCAAGCAGTGCAAAGACGGAGAGGACATGGGCGAAAGCAACAGGATTTTCCCATGCTCTTGGATTCTCCTTTCAGGTACCTACTTTGTTGATGCTTCCATCACCGCTGCATGACTCTCCGGAGGCTGGGATGACAGATGACATACAGAAAGAAAAAGATCACAATGAGAAATCACCTCACACCTGTGAGAATGGTTGTTTTTGATAGACTGGAGACAAGTGTTGGCAAGAGTCTAGAGAAAAAGAAATCCTCATTGGTTAGTAGGGATGGAAAGCGGTGCAGCGACTCTGGAAAACAGTATGGCGATTCCTTAAAAAATATAAAATTAAATGACCATATGACCCAGTAATTCCACTTCTACGTATTTTTCCAAAGAATATGAAAACACTAATTCAAAAAAGATTCTGTATCACAATTCACAGTAGCCAAGGCATAGAAACCCATTGGTATAAATGCCCATTGACTTGGATAACTAGATCAAGAAGACATGGTACATATTCTCAATGGAAAATCACTGTTATTTAAAAAAAAAAAAGACAAAACCCTGCCATTTGCAACAACATGGATGGATTTTGAAGTGATCATGCTTGTGAAATAACACAGAAGGACGAAGACAAATATCAGATTGTGTCACTCGTATGTGGAACATAAAAAGGCAAAGCAAAGGAACTAAAAAAACACAACAAAAACAGTTCTTAAACTGACAACAAATTGGTGGTTACCAGAAGGAAAACACACTACAGTACAGCTGTACTTCAAACGTGTGTTTCTTTCCCTCATCTCTTGCCTACCTGGCTGTTTTTCAGATTCATACATTCTGTTCAGGCTTGTGACTGCATTCAGCAGGAGACAAGGTGAAGTGTATTTACCCCATCTTTCCCAGAACCAATCATTCATCCACTGGTTTCTAATTTCTATTATATTTGTCATGAGTAGAAATTCTATTTGTTTTTTTCACAAATTCATCTGATCAGCTTTGATACTCTCATGTTTTTGTTATCCATTTAATCACCTCTTTAATTTCTTTAAGCAAGCTATGCATCAATATTTTATATCTATAACAGATAATTGCAATATCTTTAGCTGTTGTTGGTCTGATTCAGCAATATTATTTCTGCTGACTCTTCTTCCATGTATCTTATTTCCTCTTCTGTTTAATAATTATTTTTTTAAGTATGACCTTATGTTCCTTGGAAGTTTATCTGTGAGAATTCATTGAAGCTTAAATTTAAAATGTGTTCCTCCTGGGAGTATTTGCAATAGCTACATCAGGCTTCTGGGGAATACTTTAATCTGCATTTTTTAGCTAGTTGGGTTTTTAGTGAGGGGGTAGGAGGGGAATGCAATTTGGATGCCACACCCACTCAAACTGGGCTTGTCTAAGATCTCAGGAAATAAACTTCTTTCCTCTGCACCGACTTCAGTAAAGAAAGGCAGACAAATTTCTGTGGAAACATGTTTTCCTTTTGGCATCCCAGCTTTATGTAGGAGTCTTCTAACCTATTTCCCCTCTTGTTTATGCCCCAGGAATTATTTTCTGTCCTGTGAGTTATGTAGCCTGTTAAATGCAGACTTTGGATCAATAGGCAGACATTCTTTGGGCAAATGCTGACTCCAAATTTTATTTACCTCTGTAGTTTAAGATTTCTTGACCCTTAAATACTGACATTCCCCTTACTTTTTTCATACGTTATATTTTAAAAAAAAAAAATTAAAGAAAAGGTGCAGGCAGGAAAGAAGGCAAGTAGGCAGGCTGGAAGAGAGGAGGAAGAAGCACTTTATTTTATTTAGTTGCTCATCTTGGTCATTCCCCAATCCCTGGGTCTTGAACTGGTGAGCCTGGGATGTATGTGGACCATAGTGTACTAAATGGGAATTACAATTCATGAAATAAGTCAGATGAAGAAAGATAAACATTGTATGATTTCACTCATAGGTGGTATATAGAAAATCCAACAAATGAATCAAATCAAACAAAAAAGATGCTCTTAGTCTATAAAGCAAATCAGTGGTTACCAAAAAGCAAGAGATGGGGAAGGGCGATTGGGTAAAAGAGGTCAATTATCTGACAAAGGATAAAATTAGACTCAATGATGCATACATTAATCTATATATTGTTATAATATAATGTACTTCAATATATATTTTAAAATAAAGACTAGACTGAAAAAGAATAAAAAGTAATGTGACTGGTGGCTATCACAGTGGACACTGCAGACTTAGGCTATTTCATTTCTGACTCTTGATAGCTTTTCGCTTAAAGATGGCTTTCTATCAAAAATCCCTACTTAAAACAACCAATGATTAATTACATTGTCGTCATTCATTTACATTTAACTGTATGCATCCATTTCTACCTACTATTTCCTATATACTTTTCATTCCTTATTTAGAGATCTCTCTTCTAATCCAGTTTTCATTTGGCGTGACTATTTTGTTAGACCTCATGTACACTCAAATTGCCCTGATTGTATTAATGGTATCTTGGCTGGGATAAAGATTTTTGGGTCTCATATCTTTTCCCTAATAGTCCATTGGAAGTTTTGTTACCCAGTATAGCAGGTGTAAAGATTAATATTAGGCACACCCTGGTAGAGTAGTGGTTAGGTCAATTGCCTCCAAAGGGGTACAGGCCACATGCTCTGGGCTTGAATCCCAGGTACAGATGGGTGGGGGAAACAACCAGTGTGAACAATAAAATAAAATAAAATACTTCTTCCTCCTCAACGTGCCTGCCTACTTACCTTCATTCCTTCGTGTGCCTTTCCTTTAAAAAAAAAAATCATATTAGTTTGATTCTCTTTGAAAGCCATCTCTTCTCATCTGTATGAGCCTGTATAATGTTCCATTTATCCTTGGGTGGCAGGTGAGAATCTCGGATTCCAAAATGAGGCATATGAGAAAGAGAACTTTCCTTATCAAATTGAAATATATTTCTATTTAAGTCTTCATTTCACTTGGTTAGAGGACAGAAAATCTTACATCTTAATAATTGGGTGGAGATGGGGATTACGCAGTGCTGAAGTGGGATGGGGGCGGACATGAGAATTCAGACCTTGGCCATATACCATGCTGTCCTCCCTGAAGGTGTCTGGACATCAGACATTGGCATCCACTGCCCATGTATGGTCTCCCTCTGGGCTCCATCTTAGGCGCTCTTGGTCCACCTGCCCTCTGTGCCTTGCCATTGACCCATTCTTGAGCATATTAGAAACACAATGCTGAGTCTACCCCACTCCAGGGTGTAGGGAACTTTCTTAGGCACAAAGCCTTCTTTGCTCCTGGGACCCTATGAGGCCCCATCATGCCCACCTGCCTGGGCATGGCTACTGGAAGACTTCTACTTCCACAACAGAACCAGAGAGGTCTAGGATCCTTCCATCCATGCATCCATCTATCCATTCATTCATCTCTCCCCTCATTCTCTAATAGTTTCTTCCCTCCTCAGTTCATGGAATCTTGATTTACTGGAGGAGTGGGGTGTTAGTGGCATAGGCTAAATTGAAACCCAGAGGTCCATAAATGCAAGACAGGCTGCTCTAAGCCTACAGTGAAAGAATGTCACAAAGCAGAATATTCCCTGTGGGGAAGTGCCTGAGAACTCTCAGGGCAGGGACTTACCTGCCACGCAGGAAGAAGTCAGTAATGAAGAATGGATTAGGTTGGGGGCATCCAGGCAGGAGGTCTGCAATGCAGTCCCAGTCTTCATGAATGGTTGAGTGCCCAGGGTGGGCTGGACACTGATCTCTGCTTGACTGATGAGCCAGGGAGCTGAGAGGGGTGGGGCAGGAGAAGAGGCAAAGGATAAGAGATGAATCAGCGTACCCCCAGAAAGTTGCATAGCATGACCACTTCACAATGAATGCTTGATGTCATGCTCAGATTTTTCCCTGAATACTCTTATTGAATCTCACATCACAGTTTTGGGAAAAAAAAAAAAAAAAAAGGTGATTCTTCCTCATTCTCACTTTACAGATGAGGAAAATTGAGAATTCAAGAAAATGTAGGAACTTGCCCAATATCACTCAGTAATTCATTAGAAAAGTCCAATCAAATCAACTTGAAAGTTGAGATCCATGCTTCCACATCACACAACCGCTTCCCCACCAGCTCTGTGACAAAGAAACTGAGGTGTGAAGGGGCAAGGAACTGCTCGAGTTTAATGGATGAGTGGGACCCATATCGGGACCAGAGTCTGGGCTGCTTGCCCTCAGAGCTCTCCACCTACCAGAAGCTTCCAGATGGCAGAGTCCCTGCCCTGGGAGACGGCCCTGGCGTAAACCTTCCCCCTCACCTGGCCAGCCAGTCAGCATTTCAGCGTGGGCCAGAGCAGGGCAGGGCCACCGGGACACTCTTCAGGGCTGGCTCTGGTGTGTCACGTGAGAGGAAACTTCAGTCAGAGCGTCAGGACACCACCATTACCTCCAGGGAATGGTCCTCTGCCTCCAAGACACGCCCACCACCTCCCGGACACGCCCACTACCTCTCGGACACGCCCACTACCTCCCAGTCCATGGTTCCCCAGCTGCGGTTGGTTGCCCACCTTACCGGCAGCAGCCTTTACATCTGAGGGCGGGCTCCACCGCCTTGCTGATTGGGCAGCGTTGCAAGTGGCTCCACCCTCTGCCCACAGTTGATTGGACCAGAGCTGAACACCTGACCCAAGTTGGACCAATCAACTTCTCTCCCGGGTTATAGGGCGCCAAATTCTAGCCCGGGTGCTCTGGTCAGTGTGGCCCCTACCCTGACTCCTGGGACTAAGCTCTCTGGGGCGGCCTGTAGTACCGGAGGACACCTGCTCCCATCTCTGACTGGGGAGCGGAGTTAGCCCCCAGTGTAGCAGCCGTGCTCTGGGCGGTAGGACGAATGTGACTGTTCACCTCTTTTACACGTGAGGAAAGCAAAGCCCGGAGAGGGAGGAGACCATGGTCAAGGTGAGGGAGAGGCAGTGGCCACCTCGGCAGTGCCACGATTTGAAAGTCAACAGAGCTGAAACTGAGAAGGGGGCACCCCGCGCCACCGCGGCACAGATAGGACACGCCCACCCTCCCTCCACGAGGCACACCACGAGGACTGTGTCTGCAGAGCGCCACCTCCACAGACATGCCATTCTGGCACGAAACGGTGGGAACACAAAGGAGACCCCTCAGGGAGATAAGGACTCCTCCGACACACTTTTCCCATTGTCCTTGCTCCATTTTCTTGGAAGTGCTCTGGAGTCAACAAGCCTTCTGCCCAGCCTGCCTTCCTCCCTCTCTCTCTCCTCGCTCCCACCAGTCAGATCAGGATGGGGATTTGACACTCTTCCATCCTCTTGCTTGACCCTTTTCCTCTCACAGATATGTACCCTAAGCAGTCTCTTGCACATATAATCTTGTCTTGATGTCTGCTTTGCAGAGAATTTGGACAAATTTCTTCTTTACTCTGCAGACCAGTCCTGGCCAGGGACCACGCTGTGGTGCCTGAAGTTGTAGGACATTCACAGACCACACACTAGCTGACACAGTGAGCTTCCAGGTGCCAGTCGCCCCCACTCCTCGGGCCCATTACTCCCTAACACCCAGTTTCAGATAAGTCACCTCTCCTGGAAACCGGGTACTACCTCCTCAGGCCCCACACCATTCCCCTCTCAGATAATCCCAGTTCTGGAAGTCTTCCTACATGCAGAACTGAACCTGTGGGCATGAGAAAGACTGGAAGTCTAGCAGAAAGGGACAGTTATAATACATATGCCTGTTGCATTATCCAGGAATTCAACAAGCACCTAGTATGGCTAAGGCACAGTGATGGCAGAGTATTAGAGAAACTACATATAAGTTAGAGACACTGGAAAATGGGGACTGAGTATGAGCATTTACACAGCGCGGTGTGACTTTCAGTTAATTAGTCTGTTGGATCCTGTTTCCTCATGTATAAATGAGTTGTGTAAGAATTTTATATTACCAAGCACAATGGACAATAGCAGACTTCTACAAATAACCAGAGACATCATTGTTAGTACTACAGTTTTTACTTCTGACCTTGAAGGAAAAAGCTAGGCCTCAACCTGGATCTGACTCTTCCTCTGGACACCCAGAGACCAATCTCGCACATGCTGCTCAACAACTGGAGATTTCGTGCAGGGTGGCCATTTGCCTGCTAAAAAGCAAGACTCAGTAAGCATCCTGCCCAAGGCACATGTTTTTCTCTTCTTCCACCAGACCACCTTCCATGAGAGCTGCCCCTACTGGCTTAAGCCAAAGGCATGAAGAAGGTGGATGGGAGGATTGGGAGTCTGATGGGGGCATCGGGAGTCTAGGTCCTGCACAGAGGAGCCTGGATGCTAGTGGGGAGGATGTCAGCCTTTGAAATGTTTCTGATAGAAGCAGATATGGAACCAGTCCTTGAGAAGGGGCTACATAACTGGACATCTTTGACTTGAGTTCCTTGGGTCAACCAAAACTCTCTGTACCAGTAGGCAGATGTAGACAAAGTTAATGGGATGTTAAGAAGAAGGAAGGTATAGATCCAAGTGGAAAAATCTAGGAATTCTTCCTGGAGGAGGTGGCACTTGGCCAAGTCTTAAAAGATGCTTCAGGGAGTACATAAGAGTAGGACACTGAGCAAAAGAACCAGTATGAACAAAGGCTAAAAGATGGAAAGGATGGGATATTTCACTTGGAGTGGGACATACACAAAAATTGTGAAAAGGGGGACTGGGGGTTTACACAACACGAATCAGGAGTTTGATATTTATCATGTTTAGCAAAGGAGTGACAAGGATGAGATTTTGAGCAAAGAAATAATGCTCTCAATATGTATTAACCAGATGGGTGGCCCAGGAATTTGCAGCCCTGGATGTCCCAGGCAGGCCCTAGAAAGATTTTAACAGACTTTACTGCTCTAATCTGTATTTTTATCAGAGACTGAGGGAAACTCTGCATTCTTATGTGTCATGAGCCTGTCATGCATCTTCTGTGTATCTGCCAGTACATAGACGCACGCATACACATGCGCATGCATGCGTACACACACAGGCAATGCAGATTGTGGAGCCTGTTCCTGGGGTGTGTGGCCAATGTTGGCCACCAGAGGGCACCTTCAACATCCCAGCAAAGACAGTGCCTGAGACCAGACTGAAGAATAGGTCCCAGGCAGAAGGGGCCTGGATGACAACAAAGTCCACCAGCCTTATTTTACATGTGGGGAAACTGAGTCTCAGAGAGGCATGTGACTTGGTCAAGGTGAAAGAGGAGGGAATGGCCACCTCAAGAGCTGGACGTGAGCAGATGGCTCTTGAACTGCAATTTTTAAATCAACAGAATTAAGCCTGGGAAAGGGGGATAGCCCCACTCCAGCACTACTCAGAAAGGTTCTTCTTACCATCTGTCCCAATGCTCTTTCTACCATTAGAGTGTCACTCTTAGATTAAATAGACCATGGCCAAGCCAGAACCATAAACATACATGCTCCCATGAGGGCTATCAGTGGCATCTTCAGACCCCGAGACGGGAGGTCTGCACTGACTGGGCACTGGGAGTCCCGGTTGTGTCCCTGGGAATCCACTTCATCCCGGGAGCGAAGTCTGCCTCCTCCCCCAGGACATTCACCTTGCTCTTGCCCGTTGCTGCCTCTCCTGGTAATGAAGTCCCAGTTTTCCTCACCCGCCTATGTAACTCCCTCTGGAAACTGCCCATTCCTCCCCTTCCTGTTCTCCACAACTTTCTAGGTGTGCCCGGCCAGTCCCACCCAGATTCAGTGAGTCTCCATTCCCCGTGCCCTCATCTCCAGCCTCTTGAGGGGACTCAAGGGTAGAGACTGTGAGCCTCTCATGGGCTCACCCGGTGCTTGGCTCTGAACCTGGCCCCCCAGTTGCTGCTCTGTTCTTCCCTCTGCTTTGATGGAAGAAGACCACATGACTGAGGGAGTTAGGCTGAAATCAGGAGACCTGTCTTCTAGTCCCAAGCTCTGCCACCGACTTGTATGGGTAAGTCACTCCCCGTGTCCAAGGCCTCCTGGCACCTCCTCTGCTGCTTGGGAGAAATGGCCTGGACATGTCGGATCCCTTCTAATTCATGTGTTCTGAATCACAAGGGCAGCTCAGTGAAATGTCAGGTCCTTGTAGGAAATACCCAAGACCCAGAGTGCGGAGTTCCTGCCGTGGTAGGCCTGCAGTGTCCCTTTCCTGGACTGTCCTCTGTCAACAAACAGGCCGGAGTGGGAGCATCTCAGCATGTGAAAGCGGAGCTGCAGGGGTATCTGGACCAGCGCAGCAGCGAGACTGCTGTTACCTCCCATGCTGTCAAATTCATACAATGAGGTGGGAAGTATTCCTCTCTAAGAATGATAAATTTGCGTTTTCTTTGATGCTCAGAAAGCCTTTTGAAAGTCTACAGTCAGTGTCAATGGTGGAACTGAAGGGAAGATCTCAAAGGACTTCTAGGAGCCCTCAGACTGGGTTTGTCATCGTCTGCCTCAGGCTAGCCTGGCCTTTAAGGCACCATCCCCTGTGCTTTCCCCGGCCCCCAACTCTTCCGGGCCTCTCAGGCTCCTACTTCTTGGCAGAAGTACCCGGTGCCATGGTCACATTCTATTTCAAAATAAACACAGGGCAGGCCACGGCCTAATTCTGTGTTCTGGTGGTAGCTTGAAATGGGCCATTGGCTTTCCAGGCTTTGTTGGCAAGAGCTGGTTTGTAGGGGTGAGAGGTGAGGGTGGGGCCTCAGGAGAGCTGTCAGGGTCTGCATTTGGAAGGCCTCAGGCAGCAGACTTGGAGCCTGCGTTCTTGACCTGTGGTGTGTTAGAGCGCTCTTTGGGACAGGGAGGCTTGACTAAGCAGAGACTCGGGGCATTCAGGCTTCACAAACCATAGTCTTCTTCCTTCTTGCTCCTCTTTGTCACCTCCTCCTTTTCCCATTAAGCACACAGATATTTGTGGGGGGAAGTGGGACGGCAGGCTTTTATGGGGAGCTGCCCTGGGAATGGGGTTGGGGAGAGGTTCCAAAACTGGTCTCACCCATCAGGCTTAGTCACTGCTGTTTCCTGGGACTCAACTGGCCCAGGTAAAAGTGGGGACAAAATTGCCACCCCACTGAGTACCTCAGAATACCCATGCTCTGTAAGCCTCTGAGCTTTTGCAGATGCTGTT
This sequence comes from Solenodon paradoxus, assembly GCA_004363575.1. Classification (NCBI taxonomy): domain Eukaryota; kingdom Metazoa; phylum Chordata; class Mammalia; order Eulipotyphla; family Solenodontidae; genus Solenodon; species Solenodon paradoxus. Next base: position 82,719 of record RJWH01002162.1, read on the forward strand.
TCCTCTGGACTGCCCTCTTCTCCGGCTTCCAGAGCAGATACCTGCTGCCCTAACTCTCAGCTAAGGGGCCTCCCCTGCAAACTTTACTCACTCTGTCACCCTCTGTTGTACTTATTTTGGAGGTGGAGGTAGAACATGCACAAATCTGAGCGGAGAGTTTTACTATAGTGTAATCTGTAGAAGAATAAAATAAAAATTTAAATGTGCATAATTAAAATGATAATAATAGTGATAACAATGACAGTGCCTGACACTGAGTGCAGACTGGGTTTGTCATCCTCTGCCTCAAATAATGAGATAATACAGATAATCATTACTAACCCTCACAAGGAACTTAGAAGGGAGGAACGTATTAGCTCCATTTTACTGATGAGGGGGCTGAGGCACAGAGAGGTGAGGTGGTGAGGCTGGGATAGGATAGATCATTTCATGGCATATTATACAATCATGTAAAAGTATGATGTTGGGCACACTCTTGTGACTCAGGCAGCTGAGGTGGCTAAGGTGCAGACCACATAAAGTCCAAGGACTCGTGTTTAAGACCCAGGGTTGGAGGGGGGAACCAAAAATACAATAAAGTATGATGATGTGTTTAATGTCATAAGAAATATATTTGCTATAATGCAAACAGGTATATATGTATATGCATAAAAGAGACTATATAATAATAAAATAAGTAAAACAAAGGAAGTTGAATGAAAATACACCAAAATGTCCACAATGATTTCTTCTGAGTTGTTTCTATTTTCTTCTTTTTGCCTTTTTTGTATTTCCCATATCTTTTAAGCCTGGAAATGAAGCTAGCATCCTCTATTGTCTGCAAGCAATTTGAGGTTAGGAATTCTAACCTGAGTTAGGTCTAAAGAGAAGGAGAGGGGCGAAGAAATCTTGATTCATTTGGCTTTGGGCTGATTGATTGCTCCATCCTCACATTAATTTGTTCATTCCTTCCTTCATTCATTCATCCGCATACTCTTTCTGCGCCAGCAGTGGGGGAGACACAAAGATAATCAGGCCCACTTCTAACCCTCACTGGCTCAGACAAGGGGATTCTGAGGGCCTATGCAGAAAGGAGGTCAGGAGGAGACCAGGGGGTCCAGGATCAGTTTGAGTCAGTGGAGCCCCTCAGGGCTCACAGCTGTATCCCCAGTGTTCGGGGGATTTGGGATTGATGAATGAATGAACAAAGAAAGAAAGAAGACAAATGGCCAACTGGTAAAAATACCTGACCCTTTATCACATCATCTAACAAGTCTCTAATTTATATAGAGCTTCTAAAGGTAGCGAAAGAAAATACCAATAACCTAGAAACATGGGCTAAAAATATGAACAATTCACAGACAAAGAAATGCAAATTGCCCTTAACCATGAAACGGTGATTAACATTGCTCAAAGAAAAGAAATGCAAATTCAAGCTACTCTGGGAGATGGCATTTCCCACCTATCAGATTGGCAAAAATCCAAAAGTTGGCAACACATTCTGCTGGGGAGGCTGTGGGGAAACAAACTCTCAGCTCTGTGGCTGATGGAAATACAAATGGTGCTATCGCTCTGCGGGGGAATTTGGCAAAACTAGCAAAAGTGCCTGTGTATTCAACCTGTGACTTGGGAATCCCAATGCAAAGAACCTGTCCCAGAAGGTAAAAGGGATATGCACAGGCCTTTTACTTTTTGTAATTGCAAAAAGTGGTAAGAAGGAAAAGTTCATCGGTGGGGACTGTGGTTATTAGTGCAATGGAAGAGACTAGGAAGGAAGCCAGATGGAGGAAAGTGTGCTTGTCTGTTAGCTCTTACTTTTAAAAGCAGGCACTGGTGCACCCTGTGGAGTACTGGCTGGGCACATGCATGTACATCCCAAGGACCTGGGTTCACATCACGGGCTTGGGAGGAACAACCAAGATGGACACCTAAATAAGATAAATAAATAAAATGCTTCTTCCTCTTCCTCTTCCTTTCCACCTGCCTCTGATCGCCTTCATTCCTGTCTATATGTTTCCTTAAAAAAAAAGAAAAGAAAAAGAAAGAAAAGAGGCTTCTGAATATGTATTTTATTATAAAACATAATTTTTTAAATGGACAATTAAGGGGATGGGGGAGATTGGGTGTTGGGGACACATACACAATGTTTCTGAATGTAGCTTATTTTATATGATATGTTAGAATGAAAATAAAATTTTAATTGAATTTATAAAAACTGAAAGTGAAATGAATAAATGCACTGAATTAGTGAACGAACCATAAAGAGAACTACTCCAAAGGACTCCAAACCAAGTAGAGTAAGGTGTAAGGACACATAAACCAATCACAACATGTGGGTCTGATTTACATCCTGATACAACTTACAAATTGTAATATATATATATATATATATAGAGAGAGAGAGAGAGAGAGAGAGACATAGGTAGGTATAGATATAGAGATAGATAGATATGAACTGCTCTGAGTCAGTCTTGGAATATAGTGGAAGAAGCACCTGAGGTAGGAAAATTCTGGTTTCAATCCCATCTCTACTATTCTGGAGCCATGTGACCTAGGGTTGGGAAAAGGGTCACTGCCCTTTTCGGAGCATCAGTTTCCACATCTGTAAAATGGGCACTCAGTTGTTGTGAGGATTAAATGAGAGAAATGCATTGGTGTCTCACCTAGCCCAGCCTCAGTGAGTGAATGCCTGGTGACATTCTTTCATGAGAACCATCAGAGAATATGATAGCATCACACATTTTAGGTGTCATAGGAGTAGTGTGGCTTTGGTGGGGAAAGAACCCTTATCTTTTAGAGATAATGTTGAATAGTTATGCGTGAGATGATAGGACATCTGAGATTTGCTTTAAAAATAGCCTGGTCATGGCTGGGGAGTGATGAAACAAGATAAGCCATAAAGCAGGATTTACCGGGCCCAGAGCCAATGTATGGGGGCCACCAGGCAGACACAGTCTTGTCTCTGGGGAGCACAGACCCCAACTCAGGTCAGTGGAAACCCAGATCCTTCCGGTAGTTCTCAAGTTTGAGAAACTTCCCAATTTGTTGAAATTTCCTCACGTTTCATTTCTTGAAGATGGAGTCACGGAGGCCACTGCGTTTAACTATCGATAAATACGTGAAGTAAGTGGGCACCAAGAGAGTCCAGACTTGGGAGGGGAAGGCCCAGATGTGGAAACTGAGGGAGGTACTGGGTTAAAAAGGGGAAAGAAACTTTTCAGAGAAATCTTTTGAACCCAGCAAGATGATTTAATGTCATTGATAAGCTGTAAGGGGTGTGAGAAGAACATAAGCCTCCCTGGGCCACTCAAGAAGCAACTCAAGCCTTGGTAAATTTGCTGGAAGGTTCAAAACAGTCTCCCTAGGGGCATGTGTGGCACTTCACCTGTTCAAGTCCAGTGATCGTTATTCCTGCCAAGTGTGATCATGTAGGTGAAACAGGACAAAGGAGATAGTTTAAAAAGGAAAAAAAAAAAAAAAAAAGGCTGCCTGAAGCCAGGACGCCAGATGGCACGGGGTCCTTAACCACATTACTACTCTAAGGCAGTGCCTGCAATGCTGTGGAAATAGCACCTGAAGTCAGGGAATTCTGGTTTTCAGCCCTGTCTCCACCATCCTGAGCCATGTGGCCTCGGGTTGATCACAACCCTTTTCTGAGTGACAGTGTCCATGACTCTAAAATGGGCACCTCATTCAGCTGCTGTGAGGATTAAATGAGAGAAATATATTGGTGTTTCATGCAGCTCAGCCTCAGTGAGTGAAAAGTGCACTAACTGGGAAGGCAGCTGGCCTCCTAGCACCACAGTGAGGAGGCTCTGAGTACTGCAATCCGCATGCTGTTAGCAGAGCTGGGCCTGCTGAGGAGGGCCCTGCTGTAGTGGTGGGGTGGGGTGGGGTGGGGTGGGGGGCCTCAAAAACCATGGAGACACCTGGGTACCAACACTAAGCATTTGGCCTTGAACTCAAGTCCTGGCTGCATTGTCTGTAAGCTGGAGAACCCTAGTCACATCTCCTAACTCCTCTGCACCTTGCCTTGCTCTTCTGGAAAGTGGGCATGCCACACCTGAGTCGCAGTGTTCAATGTGTCTATGTGGCTAGGTCAGAAGTTAGCCTGTTGGCACACCCTAGTGGAGTAGTGGTTAAGTCATACACCTTGGGCCAAGAAATGCAGAACACATACATCCCCAGCTCCTGGGTTTGCGTCAGGTCTGGGGTGAACAATCAGAATATACAACTAAATAAAAATTAATAAAGTGCTTCTTCCTCCTCTTTCTTCCTGCCTACTCACCTTCATTCCTACCTGCACTTTTCTTTTAAAAAAAAATGAAGTCAATCTGTTCCCCTGTTCCCAGAGGCCTCTTCCCAAGTCTACTTTGCCTCTCAGCTCCTCCCGTCCCAGAAACTTTGGGGTTCAGAGTGTGAGAGCGGGGTGTGGGGGTAGGGAGGTAGCAGCTCTGCTTGAGCAATTGGTTCCTTTCTCAAGGCCAGAGAGGAAAAGGGACCTATCCAGAGTCTCCCAGTAAATTAGGGAGAGTCAGACCTCCTGGAGGAGGTGGTCTTCTAGAAAGCAAAGGGCTTTATTCCCTGGCTTAGTAGGGATTTTTGTGTCTGAATCTGTGTCCCCAAGCCTCATTCTATGTGCTTATCTCCCAGTCACCTGGGTACCTGCATCTCCTGAATTCCCAAGGAATGATAGTCACTGTTGGCCCTGGGAACATCTGTGCCAGGCACCGAACAATCGTTGCATTGAGGGACCAGAAGGAAGAGAGTCTCTGGGCTGCTGTGAGGCCTGGGGAAAGGCAGCTACTTCCAGGGGGGAATCAATGCCAGTGTCCCAAGAACCTAGCCTAAAGATCATCCTAAGAAAGTGTGCAGATGAGAAGGCGGGAGAAAGGAGGACTTGGAAGACTTTTCCAGGAGGAAAAGCTAACGGGAGAGATGGTTCTCAGATCCGGAAATGAATCACACAGCAATGGGTTGCTTGGAGTCAGGGGCCCCTATCTTCATAGCTGTTTGAGGTCTCTGGGCAAATTCCTGGCGGCTCCAGCTTCCAGGCCTTATCTTTCAATGATACAAACTGACATATTTATGGATGAACTAGTATGATGTCTAGGATTTGCTTCAAAATAGCCCAGTTCCCAAGAAGGATGAAAGGTTTTCATGAAACAAAATTGGCTATGAGCTGATGATGGTTGGGGTGGGAGATGGGACCATGGGAGCTCCTTGTACATTCTCTTTACCTTTGCACATGCTTGCCATTTTTCTTAATAAAAATTCTGCATGTCTAGATTCAACCATTTCCCTCTCAATGCTCACTGGCCCATCCTCTGGCCTGGATGGCCTTACTAAGGTGACTGAGGTTATTAACCTCACAGGTCAGCCAGCTTTGGCTGGTGCCCCTCCAGCCTATTCTCAAGATGGCCAGCAGAGGGAGCCTATAACAGTGCATGCCTGCTCCAATCGTCCCTTGGCCCCATCTCGCTGAGTAAGGCTGCTTCCAAGCCCACACTCTGTACTGTCCCTGTTACCTCCCGTCTCCTCTCTAGCCATACTGGCCTGCCTCTTCTGCTTCCACAGGGTCCTCCATGACCCCTAGTGTGTTATATGTTGGGAGGTGTTGGGGGAAATCTGATCTGACCAGACCTCCTGCGCCCCTCGTGAATCTTATGACAATCTTGCATGGTACATAGTTATATTAATATATACATACATGCATGTATTTATGTATGCACACATATGCATATGTATATAGTTGATCTGGAATTCAAATCAAACTGGGCATCCCGTATCAAGTCTGGCAACCACTAACAGACTAGGAGCTTCTACCAAAGAACCATGTCATTATCTGAATATCCCCAGGGTCTAGCACACAGTTACAACAAAAACATTCTCTGGGATGATGCAGTTCTGTGTCCGGCTGCAAGAATTTCAGGCCCACCTGCTTCAGTGGTAGGTTCCTTTCAGTGTACAGCTTGCCCAGCCAACATGGCAGCCATGCAGGAGGCCAGAGAAGCGGAACCCACTCTCCTGTGCCTCCTGTCCCCTGCAGTGGGCCTGAGCTTGGTGGGAGTGGCCATACCAAGGCTTTGGCTCACAGCCCCCACTGGGTACTTTGGGATTAAGGGTCCTCTGGGGTGAATCTCAGGCCTTGCAGTGCCCCTTGGTGGTGGGTAGAGGGCCCCATGCCAGGCGCCGGCTGCCCCCATGGCCCAAGGGTGCCTACTCAAACCATTCCAAGTAAACATTTGACCAGCCTAACCCCAGCCCTCACCCCATGCCAACACTTGGCCCTTGTTCCTGGACAGGCCCCTCTGTGTCCCGTCCTTTATGGCTTGACATTTCAGCCAGGCCCTGAAGGGGCTGGGTGACCCTGTGCCCCATCTCCATTCTGCAGACAGGCCCAGGGACATGGTCCCTAGGGCAGCGGGCACTTGGCGGGGGAGATGCAGCAGACGAGCTGTCGCCAGACTGGGCCGGCCACCCCCTTGAACAGCCCACTGGGCCTCAGGGCTGTGGAACCCACGAGTCTACAAGGGGAGCCATGGGGCTGCCAGCTGACTCGGCTGCTTTGTTCCAGGCCTGGAGTAGTCTGAGCAGGCCTGAGGACTGTGGCTCCTTCTTTGCTGAGAAGTCACAGATAAGCTGGCGACAGGGCCTGATAAAGTGTCTATCAGAGGCTCCCTCTCAGACAGGCCCCACTGTTCCCTGTCCAAGGGCCCCTGCAGTCCAAGCGTCCCCAGAGGTCAGCCCTCCCTGGGTCTCAGTTCTTCTGAGGAGCAGCCTGGCAGACTCCTTCCCAACCATATCTTCAGTCTGACTCTCAAAAGTTCCTAAGGCCTCTGGGCCCAAAAGCTAAATAAACGAATCATCTGATTTATTCCCATGAAGAGAACGTGAAGGAATGTGCCTCTCAATGAAATTCCAGACTGCTGCTCCTGGGGAGTTGGGGGTGGGGGGTGTGATTGGAAGGCCTAGAATCTCTTCCTAGAGCCCCGAAAATGACATTCTGAACTCACCTCTTTCATGTCCAAGAGTCCACTCTCTTCCAGGCTCTAAGATGGGTGAAGGTGACAGAAGATCAGATAAGACACAGTGCTTGACCACAGGGCCTTCTGGAAGGAGGGACTGAAGAGCCATCCTGTGCTGCCCCGGGCCTCACTCCAGGCCCTCAGAAGGGAGTAGGAGGGGCAATGAAGAGATGCCTAGTCAGCTTGGGGTGCTGGGGGCCATAGGGTGAGACTCAGTGTCAAAGGACTCAGAGATGGGGGCTGACCTGAGGTGGCCATGAGCACGGCACCTCCACCTCCAGGCCCCACCTGCCCGGGGACAGCCCAGCTCCTGGGAGTTAGAAGACACATCTGCAAAGACCCAGAGAATAGGCATTTCTGGAACCAGGCCTCACAGCGTCCTGAGCAGCACTCAGATTAGAAGATGTAGACAATGGGTTCTGTCAGGGAAGATGTCCCCTGGCCGCTGCCCGGCAAGACTATGTGGGAACACTATGTGGGATTCCCAGTTTAACCCCAAAGAGAGTATAGATCCATGGCTGGGTTACCTTGCCTTTGCTGACCAAGCTGAGTAAGGCCCTTGGAGCCAGAGTGCCTGGGCCTGGAGTGAGCGCCAGCTCTGCCTCTCCCTGCTGTGTAACCCAGAGCAGGCCAGCAGCCCTCTCTGAGGGCCTAGAGGGAAGCCTGGGCTGCTTCCCCTCTCGAAGAAGGAGGAATATGTTTCCTAGCTCCGCTGGGCATCCTGTGAAGGATGAGGACCCAGGTGCTGCCTTTGCCCACACAGGGACCAAACACCATTTGATAGACAGGCTCCTAATGCAAGGTTCGTCGATCCTAGGTGTCTGGGCTTTTGCTGTCCAGCAGCCCTCTCCGAAACCAGCCTCTGCCACCAACATATGCGTGCACAGATACACACAACAGAACTGACCCCTCTTTCCCTCTCATTTGGGCCTCCATCCCCTCCAGAGAAGTTCTTATTCATTCATTTCTTCCTTAAATATCTCTTGATACAAGTGACTGCTCCCAGGGGGAGCAAAAGAAACACAGCTCCTGCTCTCAGAGTTTACCACACTGTGGGGACAGGCAGATGCAGCCAATCACACCAGTGAACGTGTACCTACAGGTGAGAGGAGGTGGTGGGCTTACAGAGTGAGCTGTAGGAGAGGATGGGGTACGGGATGTCAGCCCCTCCAGGGGAGGCCTTTCTGAGGAGGTAAGTCACACTGACAGCTGAAGGCAGGTGAGAAGGCAAAGAGCCGCTTCCTGTACTGGTCCTCTGATTCTAGAATCTTCTAGAATCTCTCTCAGCCCCCACTACAGCAGTGCCAGATGGGTGCACTGAGATCACACAGGCTGGAAACAAGGACTGACTGCGAAACTTCCAGGAAGCGAGTGGAGAGGTGGCTTCTCAATTGTGAGCCTGTGAACATGAGAGGCTGAAAATATGGCTTCATGCCACACAGCACCTGGAGAGAAGCCCACTCCCCTGTCCTGGGTGATCATAAAGTGTTCCCTCCGCTGATCTTCAGTAGGAGGGAACACAGACACCCCAGCCTTTGGTCTGTGGGGCCTTGCCCCTTGAACATGAGGAGCAAGCTTGGCTGGTGGCCCAGGGAGCCCTGACCTTCAGCCTCTCACCCCCCCACCCCCCCACCATGGCTTTGCCTGACTTTTCCATGTGACCTTGAGGAAGTCACTCCCCTCTGGAATCGGGACAGGGTGGAAAGGTGGAAGCGGTCCAGTTGCCCCATGCCAGTTGAGCTTGGGTGCAGTTTGGTGTGGGCGAATGGGAACTGGGGTGTGGGGCTGGGCTATGCCGTCCCATTGCTGGATGAACCCAGGGTCCTCAGGGGTTACTCTCAATGTCATTGCACAGGCCCCAGCCAGGAAAGCTGAGCAGCCCCCCACTCCACACCACACCAAGGTCTCCGCCCACAGCAGGCAATCTAAGAGTCAGTGAGCTGACAAATTAAATCATGATAAAGACTATCATCTTCTCACTGTGTAACAAAACAAGAGAAAAAATAAGCCAAAAAAAGCAAGAGCAAAGAAAAGACTCAGTCTCATTCTGTGATATTGTGAGTTATAAGGAAAACATGTCTTTGGTCATTCAGATAACCAAAATATATTTCTCATATATATTTATACCGCATCTATATTTCCTGACTTATGGCTCCCAAAGACTTGAATTTCCTAAGGTGACTTTGTTCTGAATGAGGAGAACCAACCTTGTGATTAGAGGCTTGCAAGCTGACCTCTAGGGAGGGGAGAGGGGCTGGAGGCTGAATCAGTCACCAGTGGTCAATGAGTCAGTCAGTTATGCCTAAGTAAGGAAGTCTCCATAAAACCCCAAATGGAGGTGCATACAGGAACTTTCAGGTTGAGAAACAGTGGGTCTGGGATGGGGATGGGCGGTGAGGGGCCCTCTTGGTTCTGCATGATGTTCTGAATCAAATCGAAGGAGGGTGTCCTGGGAACCTCTGATTTAAGAAGCATAGTAAGAGTCTGAGCTTGACGCTGTATCTTAAGTCGAGCGTGGCTTTGGGAGACTGAGTCCTGTATTGATGGAGTCTGCTATTATTTCTGGGCAGACAGTGTCAGGATTGAGATGAATTAGTGGATACCCTGTTTGTATATGGGAACTGCTTGTTGGTATGGGGAAGCCTCCACACACACATACTGAATTTGGGTTCAGAAACCTTAAGACACTCCATCCATTAATTCTAATAGCAAAACATCATCCGACCCAGCTAACGCTTAGTCCACAGCGGGACAACCCAGGCAGGGGCAGGGGTGCTGGGGGACACCGTGTCTCTCAGAGAAACTCTGGAGAAGCAGAGAATGTTTCCAATTGCCTATTCTGAGACAGGCGTGGCTATATTCTCCATCTCATTTACTCTTCACCATTGCTTTCTAGGTAATATACTTTTTCCCTTTTTTTTTACCTTTTTATTAAAATATAATACACATATAGCACAATATGCATGAATCTCAAATTGTTTGTGGAACTCAAATTCAAAGAACCTTTTTACAGGCATACCAATCCATGTGATACCAATCAGGTCAAGATAGAAAACGCTCCCAGATAGTACCAGAAAGTTCCCTCAAGCCCTCTCCCAGTGAACCACTATCCTAGTTTCTCTCAACACAGCTTACTTAGCTTTACCTGTTCTTGAACTTCATATGAATAGAATAATATGTACCTATATTTTTTGTTTCTGTCTTCTTTCGCGCAACGAAATGTTAGATTCACCCATGCTGCCGCGTCTAGCAGTATTTTCTTTATGCTGTTGTGTATTATTTCACTCGTGCTGATATTGTACCTTATGCAGCTGTTTTCTGCTGCTGGACATCAGGGGTGAGTCCATTTGGGGCTAGTGTGCCCATCCCCCTGGAGCATGCATCCAAGGAGTCTGCTGGAGGATCAGAAGGTGGGTGTAGTGATTTTAAGTAGCTCATCCACACTCTTGCAGTTACTAAGTGGTGGAACCAGGTCTGAATCCAGAGATTTCTGACCCTGGAGTCTTTTCAGGAGAAGCCAGCTTCCCCACCGATCTTTTTCAACCTTCTTTTTAGAACAGCTGAGGGGTACAAGGGGGAAGGAAGGGAAATAAAGAGTGACTGACAGCCTGCTCTGTAATTGGCTCTTGGGATGGCCACACCGCGCTGCCCGGGGGACACGCACAGAACCAGCAGGCACACAGAGTTCGGCCCCTCCACTCCCACAACTCCCTTTCCCTCCCACTCACTCCAGCCACGGTGGCTTCCTAGCTGTTTCCTGAAAAAGCCAGTTTGTTTCCTCTGCTCTCAGATCCCCCTTTCCATACCTGCCCCCCACACCTGCAGGGCACATCCCCGCTTGCCCTGACCTCTACTCAATGACTCAGAACCCCACCATGTGCTGTCCCCTCCTTTTACACCTCCATCTGACCTAATGTGGCATGTTTGTTTGTTGCCTGTCCCCTGATCTAGATTGCGAGTGCCAGGGGTCAGGCACCCTCAAGAGTGTGCAGCAGGGCCTGGCCTCCGATTTACTTAGCATGGGCTCCATAAAGTACTGTTGAATGGAAAGGAGGGAAGGAAGGAGGGAAGGAGGGAAGGAAGGAAGGAGGGAAGGAGGGAAGGAAGGAAGGAAGGAAGGAAAAGAAATCTCTTAGAATAGCTAATGGTAAAAATCAGAGCCTGGTTTGAGCTTTTGGTGCCAAATCTACCTGCTGATATTCAAGTCTGTTGATAAACTTCTACTGGTCTGGAGCCCTTCAGTGGGGTGAGGCAGTGTCCAGTATGACTGAGGTGACCTCCAGGTACCGCAGCAGCAATCGAAGGACAAAGTGGACAAGGGCACCAGTGTGCACCTGAGGCTGACCCGACAAAATGAGAGAAATGAGATTTCTAAGGGATTTAGGAGGGGAACCAATGACCACAGACCTCTGCACACACCTTATGCCGTGTGGAGACTCAGAGATCACTTTTCAAACAGGCAGGGCTGAGAATTATTGGAGGGAAGTTTCTCTCCTCCACTGCCTCTGCCTAGAATTCATTCTTCATTCCCCATTGCCACAGCCTGGGGAGGGTTTGCTGATTCACATCATATACCTGGGCCTGAGTTTCTTCCCTTTATAAAATAGGTAAATTGCTCATAAAGTACAGGCATAAACAACCCTACATCAAAGTTCTGCTGGCATGACTTATGTATCCCAGGACTGCTGTGTGTTCTCTGGTTAAGTCCTCGCCTCTCTGGGCTTCAGCTTTCCTGTGTGTCAGATGAGGGAGGGAGTGTGGCAAAACTAACTTCAAGGACTGAAAGCCTCCCTCTTAGGTGAGAAAAGTGATTGACTCCCTGTTCGCTCCCAAAGAAAGGAAAGTTTAGCCATAGAGGCAGGTAGCAGGAGCTGAGAGAAGTAGGTGAGGCTATGAAATGTGAACTTTGCCAATGTCACAGTTTTGCCTTGCTCTGGGCTTGCTAGAACTTTCTCTCTGAACCCCACTGATTTCCTGGCTAAGATCTGGACAGCATGCGAAAGAGAGAGTGTCCGGGAGCTGTCCTAACACTTGTGTCTGTAAACAAAGGTCTGCATTTTAGAAGGTGACCCACACCAGATCACAGTTAGGAATCTTCTCCCAGAGTTTGCCTAAAATGCTCATAGTTCCATCACTCAACTCCCATACCACTAAGATGGGGGGAAGGTAAGTACAATTTTCACTCCAGGTCAGAGAAAGATCTAACTTTCAGATGAAAAAACTGAATTTTCTAAGAATCCCTCTGATCACTTGTCTGGGCTTGCAGCTCATCTGTGCAGCCAACTGAAGCCTCACGCGCCTATGGCAACACCATTGTTCTCCCCATTTAACTGATTCAATAATCACTCAGAGAAGTTAAGTGATTTGTAGGTCACACAGCTAGTGCGTAAAAGAGTCACAGTTTAAACCCAGATCCGTTCTTCATGCTTCTTCCTGTGGACTGGTGAAGAAAGGGGGGTGATCTTGTGTGTCGGGAACCCAGGCGTCTGAGAGATCAGTTCTGCCAGCAAGGTATGGGGAAGGGCCCCAGGGCCTTAGTACCAGCTGTTTGCTTTCTCACCAGCTGTTTGCTTTCTCTAAGAAGCCTTCTCAAGAATCGTCCTGCTCACTCCTGTGCATCATGCAGGTGCTTTCTCATGCACACCTTCCTTCTAGGACCACTGAGCCCCACTCCCCTTACCACTTTACTTTCTCCTAGCACTGCTGTCCTGTCTGACATGTGTATTTGCTTTTTTATTGTAACCTTTAGAATGTAAGACATATTTATCTTGATCATCACTGTAACCCAAGTCCTAAACCAGGTGTTCAGACAATATTTGCTGTCAGAATGCATGAATGACAGTGCCCTTTTTCTTAATTAAAGAAATGAGAGCATATACTATCTGCTAGGCATGCGGGAGAGGGCTGACCCATAACTGCTAACCCATTTCGTGGGTGGGGGAACTGAGGCTACCCGCAGCATCAGGGCCCTGGTCAGGAGCTGCAGTCCATCAGGCTGGGTCATTTAACCCACAGTATCTGGCTCCCAGGCTCCCAGCCCAGAGCGCTTTCTAAGAGTGGGCTCACGGCCCAGGAAGGGGAGGGGGCGCCCAAGGCCTCTGTGGAGGTCAGGTCCTGGCCCCGCGCTGGCTGCACCAGAGTCAGAGTGCCTCTGGTCAGCCGGGCATGTCGTCCGTCCGTCCCCCATTCCCCGTGCCCTGCCGCCCCCTGCCCCCTGCAGCCCTCTCCCTCCCACAGGGAACCAGCTCGGTGGCAGTGACTGGGGGACCCCCCAGCCGCCGTGGCCCCCAGGGACCCCCCCAGACCCGGCCCGCCCACCCCGGCCCCGAGACTCTGGGCGCCCGCAGGCTCGCGGGTCAGCGAGAACCGGCAATTTCCCCGGCCGCCGGCCGCGCCCGCTCTGTACTTAGCCTGATGACGGGTTCCGCGGCCCTAATGGCCAGGCGGGCGGCGGGTTCAGGGCGGGCGAAGCCGGCCCAGCCGGTCCCGTGCTCTGCTCTCAGGCGGCCGCCGGGCCTGTGTCATCCTCCAGGAATTTCTGTTTTCCCCTCCGCGGGGCTGGAAGAAAAAACAATAATTAGGTCACTGGGCAGGCGGCAGAGAGGGTGTGGGACAGGCCAGTGGCGCCCTGATGGGCAGGGAAAGGGTCTGGGAGGATGATGGGGAAGCGGAGGCCCCTCAGTACTCCCTGAACTCTTGCTGCCCTCCCCAGAATGCCAGGATGAAAGCAAAGGCATGCCTGACTGTTTCCGTGTGTACTCCCTGGTATCTTCATCCCACAAGCATTTACTGGACAACTCTTATGTGCAAAATTCTGTGCTAAGCATTAGGGTCAAAAAGACTGAAGCAGCCAGGCAATGATATACAGAGGTAGGATCCCTACACAGGACCTTAACAACAGTCTCAGGGGTCTGTGCTTGCCCAGAGGAAGCCGAGCCTGAGGTCTGGTGGTGAGTGGAAACTTCCTGAGGCAGTGCTCCCTGCGCAGAAAGCTGAAAGAAGACTGAGGATGGACCAGGCCAAGTGGAGGGGGTTGGAAGGGCATTGGAGGTGGAAGGAACAACATATGCAAAGGCTCAGGGTAAAAGGACAGTGTGTTACAAGAACTGAAAGTACAGTAGAGAAGCATTGCATGAGTTATTGGTTCTGTGTGACTCCATTGATTAAAGACATATGTTTTGGGTCCCCTCCAGCCCCTAAACTGTTTTGGACTCACTGAGATACTCACTCACTGAGTGCTGTACCTATGGGCAGTTTAAGGGATTTTCAAGACCCATTTGGATTTAGCACATTTCTGAGCTTTCAGTCTGACGTAGCCAGAGCTCCTCTGGCCTCATTGTTCAAGAGCATGAACAAGACTAAGGAGGTAGGCGTGATGAACCATAAAGGACCTTAGAGGTTGTGTTAGCAGCCTTAGATTTTATCTTAAGGGAAAAGGGGAGCATTGGTTTAAAGCATATGGAAGGGGGCAGGATTAGATTTCTGAAAACTAATAGAGGATAATAACCACCATTTATTTAGTGCCTGTTTTGTGCCAGCACAGAGCTAAATAGTTGATACATCATATCTTACTAAGCTTGAAGACACTCTGTGAGATTGTTTCTTAGTCCCTCTTTATAGAAGAGGACATAGGCCTTAGAGGTCACTGCCTCTGGTCACTTGCTCATAAAGGACAGAACCAGAACTCGCTGTTCTGGGAGCTCTGGTGGAAAAGAGGATGGCTCAGGGCCTGCTCTCAAGACGTTTGCCGTCTGTTGGGAGACATGTGTAAGATGTTTTAGAGTCACATCAGAATAGAGTGTATGTCTATGACACCTGAGGGTCAGAAAGCCCAGGACTAGAATGGTGATCCTACTCCACGAGGATGTGTAGGCAGCAGGCTCCTCTCACTTTGTTGCTCTGCCATCTTGATATGTCCACGTAGGCTCCCCTCCACATGCCCATCCTGGACAGAGAGAAGAGAGGGGGCAAGCATGTCCTTTTTCCTCAGGGACATTCCATCTCCATCTGTGTCTATAGCCATATCTATGTCAGAATCCCATCCACAGAGAAATGTCTGTATGGATAGATCCACCAATTACCCAGTGTCCAAACCAGCAGCTTTTTAAAGACAGAAGCTCTGATGCAAAAGAAAAGTAAAAATAGAAAAATGGCAAAACCAGTCCCTTGTGGCAAAGCCTGGAAACAGAAAATGTTATAGCAGAATTACTTTCCTTCCTATTGGCATCCTATTGGTGGTTTTGTAATTAAAAATATTCCTGCATATGATATTCACTACAGTACACTCTGGTGGAGTAGCACTTAGGTCAATCGCCTCCAAAGGAGCGCAGGCCACATACCACTGGGTTTGAGTCTCAGCTCTGGAGAAAAACAACCAGTGTGAACAACTAAATAGAAGTAAAATAAAGTACCTCTCTCTTCCTGCCTACCTGCCTACTTGCCTTTAGTCCTGTCTGCACCTTTTCTTTAAAATAATAGCAATAATATTCAGTACATGTGAACAAAATGAAATGCTTTTGGTAGGGTTATTATAGCAAGAAATAAATTATTTTAGCATTTCTTTATAAAATTGGAATATATCCTATATATTTATGGGCAGTATGGGTCAGTAAATATGGGAGCAGCTACTCAGCAAATAGTTGCAAAATGAATAAGATAACACTACACTCCATGTTTCTTTCAACCACACCCACTCCTCAAAGGAGGTGGCACCTAGACAGGCACTTGAGGACTCTGCAGACTGTCCTTTGTGTGCTGGGAAAGCCATCAGGATTTGTGATTTGGGAGACAGATATTTCAGGGAGTCTAGAGCACTGATTCTCAAAGTGTGATCCTCCATCAGTCACGTGGGCACCACCTGGAAATCATCAGAAATGCAAATCCTTGGGCTCCACTCAGGCCTGCAGAATCAGAAACTCCAGGGATGAGCTTTTTCCTGTTTTCCCAAGCCCTACAGATGATGCTTATGCAAGTTAAAGTTTGGGAAACACTAGCCTAGGACCCTGCACACTGGACTGAGAGTGGAAAAGCCTTGTTTCAAATCCTGGATCTGACAATCCCAGACTTTGGGTGAGTCAGGCCTCCTGCCTGGGCCCTGAGTCTTTAGGTGTAAGCCGGTAGGTTTGGCCCTGGGAGCTTACGGTGAGCCAGACAGCCTGTAAGGTCCTTCTTGACTCAGAGAGTCTGTGATTTACTGACCTGGCTGCTGGGGGTGGTACCTGGGCCTTGAAGCAGGGAATGAGGCCTTCTTTTGAGGGAGATGCCAAGGTTTTCTGGTGACATGAATGTGAAAGTGGGGTCCCTCAGGCTCCCTTTAGGGCCCCAGCCAGCCATTCCCCATCTGGAAACATGTGATCCCGCCAGTCCATGGGCTGTCGTCGTCTGAGAAGCAGGAGTAAGTTTCCCATGTATGTGGGTGAAACCCTCGGCCCATCTTGTCCCGGCCAGGACTCATGGCTCCTCTATGTGGGATGGATGACAACAGTCGGACTGTGTGGCCTCCTGTGTTATGAGGATGAGCTCCCTCTCTTGACTTCTCTAGGGGCTGAGCCCAGATTCAAGGAAAAGGTCTCAAATAGCAGAGATGTCTTCCCGAAAGGCACTTGCCCCAGTCGGAGTCCTGAGGAAGCCAGGTTCAAAACCAGTAATGCCTGCCTTCTTTTGATCCTTCCTCTGTCTGATCAGGAATCGGGGTAGAGGATGGGCAGGGAGGCAGGTAGGCACGAGGATGGGCAGGGAGGCAGGTAGGCACGAGGATGGGCAGGGAGGCAGGTAGGCACGAGGATGGGCAGGGAGGCAGGTAGGCACGAGGATGGGCAGGGAGGCAGGTAGGCACGAGGTAAACAAAGATCCTGAGCACTAGCTGGGGACCCTGGGTTCCAACCAGGGCTTTGAAGTTACCACTCTATGACCTTGAACAAGGCCCTCTGTGCCTCAGTTTCCTCATCTGACCAGTGGAGCCATGATAACTATGTGACTTGGGAGCTCAAGGGAAATGAAACTCATGAAAATGCCTTGTCAAGTCTGAGGAAGACAGCACCTTCCAAGGGGGTTGTCGTTCAAGACTTGGACTTGCATTCTGGCTTCAAATCTCTCCAGCTACGTGACCTCATGTAAGTCACAGGAACTTCTGAGTCTCACTTTCCCTGTTTATGAAATGGGCTCCCCTCCCAAGGTGGCAGGTGAAAGAATGGAGGGAAAGGGGCCAGACATACTATAATCACTTGATTCATGTGTGCTGTATAAATTATCCATTAGCGCATAACATGTTGCCCCCAATGTTAGCCTCTTAAACGGCATGTATTTATCATCTCATAGTTTCTATGTGCCAGGAGTCTGCCACAGCCTTGCTGGCCCTCTGCCTCACGGTCACTCAGGCTGCAATCAAGCTGACAGTCAGGACTATAGACATCCCAGTGAGCTCCACTGGGATGAGTCTGCCTCCAAGCTCACTCACATGCTTCTTGACAAGACCTGGGGCCTGGTGGGTTGCTAGACCACAGGCCTTGGTGCCTTGCTGAATTTGTTGACTGTTGGCTAGAGGTTGGAGGCCTCCCTCAGGTTTGTTGGGCAGCTGGCTTTACTCACAGAGAGCAGAAGAGTGCCTAAGACGAAGGCCAGGGCCTTTCTGTAACCTTATATCAGAGGCGACACTCCATCACTTTTGTTGTATTCTATTTGCTAGACAGGGTCACTAAGTCTAATGCACATGGAAAGAGAGGGGAGTATATGGGGCCATTAGTAACAGGAAGCCGGGCTGGCTGGGGGTCTTCTTAGAAGCTTCCCAACACACCCACCAAGACTCTTCCAAGCAAAACTCTATGTTGGAGGGAGCCCTGGGAGAGGCCAACAAAATGTGTTGTCTGGTGGGGGTGGGGAGGGGTCCCAAGGCTGGGTCCCCAGGCCTGCCTACCCTGATCTTTATCTTCACTGCAAGGCCTATCTGATGTTGGGGGTTATTTGCAGCCAGTAAGAGCTGCATTCCAGCACTGGGTACTTAACATTCCAGAGGCCTCTCAGCTAATTAGTGCCTTGCCTGTCCCAGGCCTGGACCACCCCGCGGCTCCCCTGAGCTCCCATGGCTTGGCAAGAGAACTCCCGTGGCTTTGTTCTGGGTCCTATGGAGAGGCCCAGAGATGGGCTGGCCTCAGCCAAGGTTACACAGTAATGAGTCAGTGGCAGTGTCATGCTGGGGCCCATGTCCTTTTGCCTGTAGCTTGTGGGCAAGGGGCAAATGTCGCAGGAAGCCGACCTCAGGTAATTGACTGCTTTGCTGAGGCACGCCTGTGAAAAGAGGAATTGTTACAAGATGCCGTAATAAGTGACAGATTCTCCTTGATCAAACTGTAGGCAAGTTCCTCTCAGCCCTTTCTCAACAAGGCCTGGTTCTCCAGCCTTGTCTTGGGCCTGTCTAGCCCAGTTTTAGCAAGAATCGTGTCAAATTGGCTTAGTGAGGACCCCTTCCCTTCGCTTCCCTCCCCTGACTGCTGATGTCTTCTGTAATTTTCCATCCACTGGCCCCCTCACTCTATTCATTGGCTATAAATTCCCAGTTGTCATTACTC
Organism: Solenodon paradoxus; assembly: GCA_004363575.1. Classification (NCBI taxonomy): domain Eukaryota; kingdom Metazoa; phylum Chordata; class Mammalia; order Eulipotyphla; family Solenodontidae; genus Solenodon; species Solenodon paradoxus. Next base: position 101,290 of record RJWH01002162.1, read on the forward strand.
TATTCAGAATTGAGTCCGACATTGCCTTACTACTACAACGGTCTTCATACCAGTAGTCCAGTTTTAATGGTCAGAATAATTTCATGAACACAGGTACCCTATTGGGGTAAGTCCCTTTCCCATGCAAACAGGCCCAAATGGGCACCACATTTCCACTGCTCCTTGGGTGGTAAAAAGTGGGTATAGGCTGGGATACGAAGCCCTTTGTCCCGACACCAGGAACAAGAAAGGGACTTGGGCAGCAGGGAGACCTTGGGACTGAGAAAGACCAGCAGGACCAGAATTCTCTCCGTGCCCTTCCCACCTCCGACTCTCATCATTGGGCTGCCTCTGGTCTAAGGCCTTTAGAGCAAACACCGGGTGCATAGGGAACACGATGGCATGAAGGAGGCCTCTGATGGGGGGTCGGGGAACAGAAGAAGCAGGAATTGTGTGGGTCCTGATAATCAAGAGGACTCACACGTGAAAAGGGAGGCAGGGTATCTCCAGCAAAGGCCCATGCCTGGCAAACAGGGTATTATGAAACAGTAGAACTCAGAGGATGGGACACGAGGATGGTGCTGACGATTCTGGGAGGCTGCTGCAAACTTCCTGGCCAGGGTCAGTGCCAGCAGAGAAGCAAGCAGCAGCCCAGGCTTCTCCTCCATCCAGGCACAGTTCCTGCCAGCTTCTCCCCACATTCCTCAGCACCCAGCTCCTGGTACTACTCTGCTGCGCCCAGAGGTTTGTTATAATGCAAACCATGTCATTTGTTAAATAGGTGCACATATATATGGCACCAACTCAAAACACTCTGTCAGTGTATCCTTGCGGCTCAGATGGCAGAGACACTGGTGCGCAGCCCATGTTCAGCCCAAGGACCACAGTTCGAGACCCGGAGTCTGGGTGAAGCACCATAAATGAACAGCTAAATAAATAAAAGTGTTCCTTCCTTCCTTAAAAAGTCCCTCTCTTCCTTCCTTCCTCCCTCCCTCCCTCCCTCCCTCTCCTTAAAAACAAAAACAACCCCTCTCATATACTTCTCATCTGCCCAGCCCCTAGCTCCCCTCCCCTGAGGCAACATTGCTAACACCAGATAGCAGCTGACTGCATGCACCGTAGTCTTGCTTCTTTCACTTACTGCTGTAGTAGATCGCTCCATACCGATTTAAGTCATTCTTTGAACAGCTGCATAGTATCATAGTCTTCTATGGTATGACTACACCAATATCAATTTAACTAGTCTCCAAAATGGCAGTAGACTTGTACTGACACCTAAACTTTTGTCGATAACATGTTGAGGGTGTTTTCCATGGTTCAGACCCTTGGTACATTCTAGAGACAACAGTGCTCGTGCCCCGTTCATGCTCACTGGAGCTTCAAGGTTCACGCAGGCAGCAGAATAATTAGGTTTTGCAGAGTGGAGCACCAGCACAAGGGGCATTCTGGGAAAGATCTCTTCTTCCTTGGGCTGAGAGAGACATCTTTGAGCACTAATATGGACTTTCTTTGAAGAGTATGTTGGATTTTACAGTCATGTGTCACCTAACAATGGAGATACATTCTGGGAAATGTGAAGTTAGGCGCTTTCATTGTGTGAACGTCATAGGTATAATTACACAAATCTAGATGGTAGAGCCTTCTACCGAGGCCAAATGGTAGTGCCACGTCAGGTACATGGCCTATTGTTGACCGAGACCTTTTTGATTGGAACATTGTGGAACAGCACATGACTATGCTGAAAGGCAAGTAAAGGATGGCAGTCCAGTCCAATGTAATGTCTGAGAACATCGTAAGGGGGAGAGAGTCCATGGTGGGCTGTGTGAACAATGAGGATCCAGAGTATGTGGACAGAGATGTGACGAGGCTGTTTGGAGCATAAGTCTGAGGACGCCTTGAATTTCAGGCAGGTGACTGTGGTCTGATTCCTGCTCTTCCCCAGAGCCTCCCCTGAGGTCGCCTCCTCGGGGGACAGGTAGCTCAGGAGAGGTGTTATCAAGAAACGGGTCCTCTAGAGAGGTAGCAGGGCGGAGGCCGCTGAAGCCCAGAGGGAGTAGTGACTTGTGGTCCCTGCAGCCTGCTCTGTGCTGGGCACTTAATTCAGTTCTTGCTACATTTACTTTTTCTCTGAATCACTGGAGTTGCAGACATGATATTTTCTCCTAATTATTTCAGCAATTACATCTTAAGCATTAAGATGTTTCTTTACATGGTCTCCCATTCTACCTAGGATCCAGTCAGGGATCAGCCTCTGTGCATCCTTTAATGTAGAATAGCTCTTCAGACTTTTTCTTCTGTTCATACCTTTGGTATTTTGGGAAAGTCCAGGTCAGGGGCTTTGCAGAATGTCACCCTGTTTGATTGGCCTAATGCTTCCCATGACTGACTCAGGTTCAGTACTCAGCTTGAACCTTCAGGCGGAGAGCTCCTCAGGGGACAGGCCCTATTACTAGTGAGGTTACATATGAACTGTGGGTGAGTCTGCCAGGTTTTTCCATGGTAATGTGCTAGGCTTTCAATTTCCACCTTTACTTAATTTTGCAAGCAAATAGCCTGCAGGTCAGAGGTCATGTGACTTGTCACCTATACACACACACACACATGCCCACCTAGACACGTTTACATACCCCTGCCTATACCAACACACATGCACACTTCCCTATACCTGTCTCCACACACCGCCACACATGGAATAAGGGAGGGCTGAATACCAAACTCTGCACAGCACTGTCTCTCCATAACACCGCATTATAATTACAGAAAAGTTAGGAAATACAGAAGCACTGAAAGAAATCCACAAGTATCCCATTACCTGGAGATCACTATTATTAATTAACTTTCTAGATTTTTCCCCATATGACTATAGACATATAAATACATATTTACTTTTACAAAAATGGGATCACTCTGTTGGCCAAGCTGCTGTTTTCATTTAATGTGATACAGCCTGAGTGCAGAAGGCTCTAGGCCAGGTCTGTCACCTGTTCTCCCTGTCACTCCTGCCTCAGGCCCACAGACTGTCAAGACTCAACATGCTGTTGAAGGACCCAGGGAGGGAAAGCAAAGAGGAAGCTAGGCTTGCCCCCAGGGTGGCTCCCAGGAGGCTCAGGCCTTGGTGACAGGGACCCTACAAAGGCAGTGAGTAAGGGATCAGGAACACAAGTTCTTGCCTCTCCAGCCTCTCCTTCTCCGTAACCACAGTCCCACACACTGACAGTCTGGAGTCTTCCCTCACTGGGGTTTCTCTCTGGTCACCCAAGGTCACAATTCAGTCCTCTTTACATTCCCAGCACCTGCCAGCTGCACTTGGACAAAGCCTGCCCTGGTGAGGTGGATGGGTCCACAGAGTGTGAGCAGAGGCCTCTGGCCTGGGCTCCACAACTGAACATAGCAATCTTGGCCAAGTCACGTTCCTCACTTTCCTCGTGTATCCATCCTACTCTCTGTTCTGCATGTCCGACACGACCCTGGGTAGGCACTGCAGATTCAAGTTGACACCATGGTTAAAAATCGATGGGGGCACACCCTGGTGGAATAAAAGTTTAATCACCTGCCTTAAGCTGAAAGTGCAGTTCACATACATCACAGGGACACAGATTCAAGACCCAGGGCTAGGTGAGCAACCAACTAAATAAAATAAGCAAGCTTCTTCTTTCTCTCTGTCTGCCTTCCTGCCTCTGCTCACCTTCATTCCCGCCTGCACCTATCCTTCACACACACACAAAAACCCATGCGCCCTGGTGGAGTAGTGGTTTGGTCAGCTGCTTTAGCTGGAGCAGTCCACATGCATCCCAAGGATCATTATTTGCATCCTGGAGTAGGGGAAACAACCAAGATGAACGACAAAATAAAATAAAATAAAATGCTGCTTTCTCCTCACTCTTCCTGCCTTCCTGCATCTGTTCGCTTTCATTCCTGCCTTCACCTTTCCTTTTACAAAAATAAATCATGGGCAGTGTGCTCTCTCAGAGGTTAAGCCATCGCCTGGGGCGTGGTCCACATACAGCCCAAGGACCTGGGTTCACAGCCTGGGACTGGGGGTTGGAGAAGAAACAACTAAATAAGTAAAGTGCTTCTTTCTCCCTGCCTGCTTCCTGCCTGCCTACATTCCTGTTTAAGAACAACAGAAAAGAATCCACAGGGCAGGTGCTGAGCTGGAGTCAGAGGAGGATCCAGGTGTGGGTACTGCAGCTTAAACAACTCACAGGTGGATTTGTAAGAAATAATACAAATTCTTACAGAATTTGTTACAGTGTTTAGGAGGGATCTGCAATAAGTTAAACTTTCTTTGTTAAAGGAAAGTTACAGGCAGGAATAAAGGGAAACACAGACAGGCAGGCAAAAAGAGACTGGAAGAAGAAGCATTTTATTATTCTTATTTAGCTGATCATCCAGGTTGTCACCCCAGCCAGGGGATGCAAACCTGGGTCCTTGGGATGGATGTGGACTGCATCCAGCCACCTTAACCATTAAGCCACCACAGTGAACAAGTGAGTTGAAACTTTTATTTTTTTAAGAAAGAAGCAGGCAGGAATGTAGGTGAGCAGGCAGGCAGGCAAGAAGAGAGAAGAGAAAGAAAGTTTTTATTTTATTTTTCTTTAGTTGTTCATATTGGTTGTTCCCTCTGGACATGGGATGTGAACCTGTGTCCTTGGGATGTATATGGACTGCGCTCCTTGGAGGAAGCTGACCTAACTGCTACTCACCAGGGTCTGCTGTGTTTAAACTTTTTAACTTTCAGGGTAAAGACGTCTCTGGCGGTAAAGACACGAGAGAGAAGAGAGACTTTCCCCAGAAGCCCTCTGTTTGCTATTGGGGTTTGGTAAATATTTCTGACCATGTCTGAGATTTGATCTTAGTCTTTATCAGGAAGGGTTATCAATTAGCATGCAGCTCTCTTCTACTGCCTGTTCAGAGAACAATCTGCTCTCTGTCAACGTGATACGTATTGGTGGTGGACTTGACAATCTCTATCTGCTACACTCACAATCTGGAAATAAATTTCTTTGGGTCATAAGGTATTATCCTTTTAATTTAGTGTGGTGCTAGATTTTTTTTTTTCACTAATATTTTGCTTAGAATTCTTTTTGTTTTTAAAGGAAAGGTGCAGTCAGGAATGAAGGCGAGTAGGCAGGCAGGCAGGAAGAGAGAAGAGGAGGAAGCATCTTTATTTCTATTTAGTTGTTTGCTATGGTTGCTTCCCAGGTCTAGGTCTCAAACCCAGGGGTATGTGGCTTGCTCCTTCGGAGGCGACTGACCTAACCACTGTTCTACTAGAGCTCACCAGTCCCATCATTTTAATGTAAACATCAATTTTATCCCATTTTTAATAAGCCAGGGCTCTCTTTAACATTGTTCATAAGGAGCAGTTGAGTTGCCCTGGGCCCGGTCTGTTGAGGATGCTTCAAAGCAACTGCTCCTTTAACCCTGCATTAGAGAATTTCCTTGCCAGCACTGACTGCAGCCACCCGCAGCTTCTGCTGCTGTTTCTGCCCCAAGTGAGGAAACAGGAGCCATGAGCGATGAGGAATCCCTCCCACCCCGCCACTCCTGTTTCTTCAAAGGGAGCAGAACACCACAGTGTGGGAGTGCAGCAGGTAAATGCTATGGGAGTTATTTCTGACACACGGGGACTCTCTGGCCCTGTGGGAATTATTGGGCATTACTGGCACTGGGCCAGTTACTGGGCAATTTGGGCACAGGGATAGTTAAAGCGGTGTGTGCTTTGGGCAGGATATTTAGAGCAGGACTTACAGGGGCACCAAATTTGGGTTTCCCCTAAGGTGCCAAAATTCTTTGCATCAGTTCTGGCCAATGAACGAAGTCCCACTGGACCACATGTTGTTACTATGCCATCTCTGATCAGTATCACATACTACTTACTGGTCGCAGGCCTGGCTGCTCTGCTACTGCTCAGATTGCTCCGCCTCCTCTCCTCCCCTTAGTTGCCAGTACATAATCCCAACCTGTTTTTGCCATCCCGATATCCCGTGTTTGTCTCAAGAAAATAGAGTATGCTTACCCAAAGGCCTCCCAGAAAGGGCAGTTCAGGTTTGGGGTAAGGGGAAGACCGTTTCTGCCCCAGGTTCTCCAGGCCCATGACTCACAGGCAAGCCACAGAGCTGTGGCAGGATGTGATGTCAGTCCCGAGGCTGGTGGCCTGCTCTAGGGGCTCAGTCAGCACCTGGGTCTGCTCCCCAAGGAGGCTTCCTCCAGCCAGGACTGAAAACATAAAGCCCAACCCACAGGGTCTTTCTTAAGATGTACAACTAATTTAGCAAAATAGAGTCGAAGAAGCCCAAGACTCATGACCTCTGCACAAGGTCTAGTGGACGCACCAGACGGGTCTTTCAAACACGACCTCTACAGCAGGTTGGGGAAGAACACAGAAGAATGACCCAGTCCAGACTCAAATTCTGCTCAGTTGACTATTTCTGAGAAAGTTCCTTATTCTCTCTGGGCCTCAGTCTTCTTATCTGTCAAATGGAAATGATGTAGTTGCCTCACAGGAGTTTATCAAGATGTAATGTGGTGAAGTGACTGACTGAGCAAGTGGCATCACAGCAAACTCAGTCTCACTCTTGCTTTTTTTTTTTTTTTAATATATATTAGGTGGGATTGTTTTTGTTGCAACAGAAACTCATCTAAAGGAGCTATGACAAGAAAAAGCGTTATGGGGAGAAGCATGGGTGTTACTGAAAGGAACCTGGGATATTTCCTAGAACGCCAGGCCAGCACTCACCCGAGGAAAGGGTGCTGTGGGGCCAGGAGCCCTGTGGTACCCCCTGGGCTCCCGCCTCTCCTCTTGGTGCTCCCTGCTTGTCCTCCCCCAACCCTGACCCATCCACTCCTTGTCAGTTGTGGAACTCATGGCTGCCAACAGCTCTTGGTCGATGTGATTCTAGATGTGAAGACATCCTTAGATGAATGCTTTTGGTTCCACTACCAAATTCTTTGCAGAAGGCACTGAAAAATCGGGAAGAGTAAGTGTGTCAGGTCCCCCTGAACCTGCAGCTGAGGATGGAGGAAGCGACTCCCTCAAAGGGACAGTGCTGGGAAAACAATAGTGTCTCCTGCGTACTCTGCATCCTATAGGCCCAATCAGATCCTGGATGCCTACCTGTCCCCATCACAGAAACAAAGCACATACAGAGCAGATAATATGATTGGGAAAACAAATCACTAATCAACTTACAGTTCTGCTTTTTAATAGGTCCTTTGAGTATAGTATATAAGAGCACTTCATGTGAATTTGGTGGGCACACGTACTTTCCAGCTGTCTGTCCAGAGGCAGCCTCCCCATGGTCACTTCTTGTGCTGGTTGCTTGCCTAGTCTTCGCAGGTGTATGAGCACTGGTGAGTTTTCACTCCAGCAGTTGGACTTGCCAGCCATCTAGGCCAGCTCAGTCCAAGTCTCCAGGCTCATGGTGCCGGCCTGGATGCTGGCTGCAGTCTAACATTAGGAGCTCTGACCTGAGGACCATTTTCCATCGCCAAGGGCAACAAAAGGCTGAAATGTGAGACAAAAGTGCACAGGTGGTTCAGACTCCCTGTGGTACTAAGACCCCAGGTGGGCCTTATAGACTAGGCAATACTGCCTTGTTGAAGCCCAGGCCTGTGAGGAGTCTGGAGAGATACTGCCCTGTGGGAGGCCCTTCTTTCCAAAGTCTCACAGTGATAGGCCTGTGTGCACGGATCTTGAGCTCTTGTAGAGGCCTCTCCCATCATCACCTCGAGTTCTCATTCTGTCCCCGAGAGGCACATAGCTACTTTACATATGGGAACCTGAGGTTTCAATTTGCCTAGCATGTTCAAGACCAATACCTGTGCCAGGTGACTCTCCCTCCACTTCAAGCCCAGATTGAGACCTCAGCGTGAGGGTGTGCCTCACACTGCCCATGTCAAGAGCCCATCCTCTCTGGCCTCCTTCTTATCGAGAAGCATTGACTCTGTGGTCCCTGGCCACCATGACCTATATTTCTGTGTAAAGTGGTCTGTGCATACCGGGGCTCTCATCCTTTAGATGACCTTAGACAGACCTGGCCTGTCAGGTCTCAGGTACCTAGAACTAGCAGCACTGCTGTCCTCAAAGGTACCCTAAATGCCCTAAGAGCCCTATCTCCTGGCCTTTGCAACATTCCCCAGCCTTGGGGGGGTGGGCCCTCTCAAGACCCCACTCTGACAGTCAGACCTAGACCAGAAGCTTGACAAGAGCACTGGTATTTTCTCTGTAGTTCCTCCCACTCAGGAGCTCCATCTCTAGTGACCACCAGCTCCTTGAGGGCAGTGAGCTGCCCCAGTGCCTCAGTGTTTCCTGTGGGAGCACAGAGGCACTGGTTTGGAGGGAGTTTCCAGAGCAATGGGATAGTTGAATAAGATATACCTGCCTGGTATGGGGTTTGTCTATAGGCAAGGCCACAGAAGTAGCCAAGCTGAACCACTGCATGCCTCTGGAGAGGAGTGAAGATCGTAGAAGGCCTTGTGGAGACCAAATCAACCATTCTAGATGTTTCAGCCACAAATGCCTTTGCACATGCTAGTTCTTCTTCTGGTTCTCCGTAACTTGCTAGTATGTCAAGCTTCTTTTCATAGTTGATGGCTTCTGAGAAAGCAGAAGGCACTAGGCATTTAAAAGCTAGACTTGGAGATGTCAGAGTCACTTCTACCATATACTTTTCTTCAAAAGAAAAGTTGCAAGGCCAGTTCAGAGTCAAAGGGAGGGAAACAGGCCTCCCATTGCTGGAAGGAGCCATCCTATATGTTTAAGTAGAGAGAAATTGTTGGCAACACCTGTGGTGAATATTTATCACCCTAGCCTACAGGATTTGAGGAATGGTCTCAGAAGGAGATGGCACCTGGACACAGGATAGACAAGGTTGCTCTGTATCAGACAGATTGGATCCCACATATTAGCTCTGTGACTCTGAAGGTTGCCATTCCTCTCTGAACTTCTGAAGTACAGAGATACCTGTCCCACAAGGTAGAGAGGGATATGCAAGCTCTGAAAGGGGATGTAACTTTCCAACTTTCCTCATTACCTGGTGACATGGCTTTTGAAGCAAGTGGTTCAGGTTCCAAGGGTCATAGCCTCCCCAGCAGCTCAACCCTGACCTACAGGAGCTTCAGGAATGGGTTCCTTGCCATCTATGCTGGGAAAGGCTCTGGTGACATACAGGTTCCAGTGTATAGGGAAGGACTAGGGGTCTCTCTAGGGTTCCACATGGAAGATGAGCAAGTGCCCCACTAAGAAGGTCAGAATCAGGAGGTGGAGCTGGAGCTCAGAGGATGGACAGAATGCAAAGGAATGGCACTTCAGTAGATGAGTGAAATAAAGGAACAGAGGTCAACCATCTCTTTAGCTCAAGCTGCTATAACAAAGTACTCTAGACTAGGTGACTCACACAATAGAAATGTATTTCACAGCTATGGAGGCTGAGACTCTGAAGTTAGGGTGCCAGCCTTGTTCCATTCTGGGGAGGACTTTCTGTATTCTAGGCTACTAGCTTCTTTTGTTTCCTTGTATGGTAGAAAGAGAGTAGGGGAGCTTCCTGAGGTCTCTATTGTAAAAATAATAGTCAATCCCATGCATGATATAATTACCTCCCAAAGGCCCCTTGCCTCCCATTATGCCATCACATAGGGATAAGCATTTCAATGTATAAGTTTTTTTTATTTTTTTGTTTTTTTAAGGAATGGAGAGGTAGGAATGAAGGCAAGTAAGCAGGCAGGCAGGAAGAGAGAGAAGAATGAAGCATTTTATTTCTCTTTCGTTGCTCACACAGGTTGTTTACCCCCAGGGCCTGGGACTTGAACCCAGGGATATATGGCCTGCACTCCTTTGGAGGCAATTGACCTAATTACTAATCTACCGGGGTGTGCCTCAATGTATAAGTTTCGAGTGGATCCAAACGTCCAGTCCTTTGCACTCCCTCACAGTTTATCAACCTTTCATGTCTCTTGAGCCTGGCAGTCAGAGCTTAGCACAATCAGGATCCTTCAGTGCTCTGACAGGAGTCAAGATGGAAACATACTAGGACATGTAGGATTTCTCCCAACAAAACAGCTGGAAATCACCTATCTTTCAGACACACCCCATGGAGGGGCAGGCCCAGGGGCTGCAGAGACAACAGCAACAATCACCACCACAAGGGTAGGTGAAGGCATCAGGGTTCAGAACTGCATCATGGATTTGGGACTCCCAGCCTCAGGGAAGAAAAGTGGCAGAGAGGTTGGCGCTTCAGGAAGAACTGGACCTCCAAGGAGTAGCTCCAAAAGTAGCAGAGGGCCCACCCATCAGGACTGAGACACAGACCCAGAGGAGATGGTCTTGGCATAGGTTGGAAGGAGGACCAGAACCCTGGTGGTCTGATTGGAAGCCCTTGAAGGAAAATTACGTAGGGTGTTGTCATAACTGGAGGAAGATAGGAGAATGCCTATCCCCAACACCTCCCACCATATTGCTCCAGAGCCGAAGGACCCACCACCAGAAATCCCACACCCAGGCTTAAAGGAAAAAGAGAGGCTCCCAGAAGGGAGGAATTTTCGACATCTACCTACAGTGCCAACCTGTGATTGGAGGTGGAACTGCAGCCAATTGCTGATTGTGGCCTAAAGACAAGGTTGTCATTACCACTTGGATCTGGGACACTGGGGAAATACTTGGAATCACCTACACAAACTCCAACCCCATAGGCTGAACTCTAGAACACCAATGCCAGGTCGACCTAAGAACTTAAACCCAACCAGTGGTGGTGCCACAAAACTCAAGAAATTCTAGGGTTCAAACCAAGATCCATGCTTACTCAATGCAAGTTGATACCCTATACAAGGCCATCACTGCAGGGAAACCCAATCCATAGAAATATAAACAGAATGCCAAACAGAATGAAGACACCGAGAAATATACAAAACACGTTGGATCCAATTAAAACATCAGGGAAAAATCTGAATAAAACGGACATATTAAAACTACCTGATGATGAATTTAGGGCAACAGTGATAAACATACTCATGGAAATCAAGAAAACAATAGAGGAAGAAAAAGAGAACAACGAAAAATAGAGAGAAGAAATGAAGCAAGATATCAAATAAATAAAGAACACGATAGCTGAACTAAAGAACTCAATATGAGGACTCAAGAGTAGGATGGATGAAGCTTCTAATAGAATCAGTTAACTAGAAGATAGGCCAGAGGTGTGTACTCAAGCAAATCAGCAAAGATAAAACAGAAAGAAAAGAAAAGAGCATTCACAAACTATGGGATAACATCAAAAGGAAAAACATTGATATCATAAGTGTCCCAGAAGGAAAAGAGAGATAAAAGGGGGCAGAAACTATATTTGAGGAAATAATAGCTGAGAACTTTTCTAACCTGAGGAATAAAGCAAGCCTTCAGACTCAGGAAGGTTAAGAATTCCAAACAAAAGAAACCCAAACAGACCTATAATTAGGCACATTGTCTCTGAAATGTCAAAAATACAAGATAAAGAATCTTAAAAACAATTAGAGAAATATGAGTCACAGACAAAAGAGTCCCCATTAGATTATCATCAGATTTCTCAAATGAAACTACACAGGCCAAAAATAAATGGCATGATATATTCAAAATGCTAAAAGAAAATAATTTTCAACATAGACTACTATACCCTGCAAAATTATAATTTAGATCTGAAGGAATGATACAAAGTTTTGGGATAAGCAAATTCAAAGGAATTTGTCACCACAAAACCAGCTCTACAAAAAAATACTAAAGGAAACTCTATAAAGTGTATAGAAGTCCCACTTAAATATAGTAAGATAGCAATGTACAAAGAGAGAGGAAGAGAGTTGAATAAAAATGTGACTGATTAGAATGAATCCAAGGCTAATCTGCTTTCGAATAAAAATATGAAATAAACATAGAATTAATAATGCTTACTTCAGGGTAACTGCAAAATGAATCTCCAATCAAAGCATAACTATACCCAACCCACCTAAGATGTGAAAGAGAAGAACAAAGGCACTGTCTGTAAAAATATCCAAAAGACAAATTATAAAATGACAATGAACAGTTACATATCAACAGTCACTGTAAATGTTAATGGATTGAACTCATCAATTAAATGACACAGAGTGACTGAATGGATTTAAAAGCATAACCCAACCTTCTTCTGCATTCAGGAAACTCACCTTCTTTCAAAAGATAAACATAAACTCAAAATCAATGGTTGGAAGACAATGCTACAATCAAATGGCAACAGCAACAGCAGAAAAGAAACAGGCATTCTTGTATTAGATAAAACAGAATTCCAATTAAAAAGTATAACAAAAGACAGAGAGGGACATTATATAATGATTAAAGGGTCAATCCAGGAGGAAGACATAACACTTATTAACATATATGCACCAAATGAAAGAGCATCAAAATATATTAAGCAAGTATTATTAGAACTAATGAGAGACATTGACAGCAACACAGTAATAGTAGGGGACTTCAACACCCCACTTACAACAATGGAAAAGATCAACCAGGCAGAAAATTAACAGGGAAACAGCAACAGTTAGGTCTACTAGACATACCAAACTCTTCACTGAACAACTATAGATTTTGCTTTCTTCTCAAGTATGCATGGAACATTCTCAAGGATAGATATTTGTTGGGATGTAAAACATGTCTCAATAAATTTACAAGGACTGAAATCATACCAAACATATTCTCTGACACCAAATAACTTGGGGACTAAACAATATGCTTCTGAATGATTCTTGAATAAAAGAGGAAATCAAAGAGCAACTGAAAATATATGTAGAGACAAATGAGAATAAAGACACAAGTTACCAGAATCTACGGGATGCAGCAGAAACAGTACCAAGAGGCAAGTTCATTGCAATCCAGGTCCACCTCAAGAAACAAGAAAAATCACAAATAAACAATCTAACCCTACATTTAAACCAACTACAGAAGAATAACAATTAAAGCCAAAAATCAGTAGAAGAAAGGAAATAATAAATATTTTAGGAGAAATAAATGAAATAGAAAACAAAGACAAACCAGAAGATCAATGAAATCACAAGTTGATTCTTTGAAAAACATAAACAAAATTGACAAACCATCGGCTATGCTCAAAAAGAAAAAAAAGAGAAAACTCTCATAACTAGAACCAGAAATGAAAGGGAAGAGGTTATAGCAGATACTACAGAAATACAAAACATCCTAAGAGACTACTGTGAACAATAGCTCTATGTCAATAAAGAGGACAACATCGAGGACATGGACAGATTTTTTAAAATATACAGTCTATCAAAACTTAACCTGGAAGAATGGGAAAACCTGAACAGAATAATCATGAAAAAGAAATTGAAGACATAATCAAAAGTCTCCCCTAAAATAAAAGCCCAGGACCAGATGAGTTTTCTAATGAGTTGTACCAAGACTTCAGAGAAGAATTAATACCTGTTCTTCTCAAACTGTCGCCAAATTTTGAAGAACAGGGAATACTCCCAAATACTTTCTATGAGAAAACATCACACTGATACCAAAAACTGATATATTACCAAGAAAGAAACTTACAGACCAATATCTCTAATGAATACAGTTGCAAAAATTCTCAACAAAAAACTAGCAAACCAAATCCAACAATACATCCATAGGATCATCCATTGTGACCAAGTGGAATTTATCCTAGGGATGCAAGGATGGTTCAACATATGTAAATCTATGAATGTCACACACCATAGCAACAAGACCAAGGAGGAGAACTACATTATCATATCAATCGATGTAGAGAAAGCTTTTGGCAAGATCCAACACCTATTTATGATAAAAACATGGATAGAAGGTACACATCACAACATAATAAAGGCCATATGTGACAAACCTACAGCCAACATTATAGTCAATGGTGAAAAACTGAAAGTATTTCCTTTAAGATCAGGAACAAGGCAAGGTTGTCCACTCTCACAACTGATATTTAACATCATATTGGAGGTCTTAGCCAGAGCAATTAGACAAGAAAAGGAAATAAAAGGCATTCAAATTGGAAACGAGGAAGTAAAACTCTGATTATTTGCAGATGACATGATTGCATATACTGAAAACCCTAAAAACTTTGTCAAAAAATTACTAGAATTAGTTGATAAATATACTAAAAGTGGCAGACTACAAAATCAATGCACAAAAATCCATTGCATTTTTGTATGCAAACACCATGCTAGAAGAAAAGGAAATCAAGAAAACCTCACCTTTTAAAATAGAAGCAAAAAAAATCAAATATCTTGGAATATACTCAACAAAGGAAGTGAAAGAACTGTACAATGAAAACTGCAAGTCTTTCTTTAAAGAAATAGAGGAGGACACAAAGAGATGAAAAGACATCCACTGCTCCTGATTGGGAAGAATCAACATCATTAAAATGGTCATCTTACCTAAAGTAATATACAGATTTAGTGCAATCTCCATTAAAATCCCACAGGCTTATTTCCAGGAAATAAAACTAAAGTAATTATGAGAGGAAAAAAAAGTGAATCGGAGAGACTATACTCCTAGACATTGAGATATTACTACAAAGTGATAGTGATTAAAATAACATGGTTACTGGAATAATAACAGAAGTACAGATCACTGGAATAGAACTGATTCACCAGGAACTGACTAACACACAGTCAATTAATCTATAATAAATGAGCCAAAGCATAAATGGGGAAAGAAAACTCTTTTCAAATAAATGGTGTTGGAAAAACTGGTCAGCCACATGCAAAAGAATGAATCTAGACTACTCTCTAATACCATTCCCAAAAATCAACACAAAATGAGCAAAAGAATTAGACATAAGCCTGGAATCAAAGAAATCCTTGGAAAACAGCATAGGAAAGACATTCTATGACATCAGCTTTCGAAAGGTCTTCAGGGACTTAACTCCAGCATCAAGAGAAACAAAGAGAAAAATAAACAACTGGGACTACACCAAACTAAAGAACTTCTTCACAGCAAAAGAAAATATCACCAAAACAGAAAGACAACCAACTTAACTGGGAGACGATACTTGCATTCTATATTTATGACAACGGTTTAGTATCTAAAATATACAACTCATAAAATTTAATAACAGAAAAACAGATAATCAAATCAAAAAATGGGAAGAGGATCTACAGATGGCCAATGGACACAGGAAAAGATTCCTGTTCTCTGGCTATCAGGGAAGTGCAAATCAAAACAACAATGAGATATCACCTTACACCTGAGAGACTGGCTATTACTCAAAAGTCTGTTAGCAACTAAGAGTTGGCGAGGTTGTGGAGAAAAGGGAGCACTTTTACAATCTTGGTGAGCATACAAATGGGTGCAACTCCTATGGGAAGCAGTGTGGAGATTCCTCAAAGAGTTGAAGATGGAAACTTCGTTGGACGCCGCCATCTCATTTCTGAGTATTTACCTGAAAGATACAAAAACACTAACTCGCAAAGATTTATGCACCCTCATGTTTATTACAGCCCTATTCACAATATCTAAGACCTGGAAATTATCTATGTGCCCAACATCGGGTGAATGGATCAAGAAGATGTGGTCCATATACACAATGGAATACTACACAGTCCATAGAAGAGATGAAACCCTGTCATTTGAATCAACATGGATGTATCTAGAGGGGATTATGCTAAGTGAAATAAGTCCAAAGAAAATAGATACTAGACCTCACTCACAGGTAGAACATGAATAGACAAAACAAAAGAACAAACAAAACAAAAACCAACTTTTGGACACTTGCAGTAGAACTGAGGTTACCAATAGGGAATGGGGCAGGCGGGGGCAAGTGGTGGTGGAGCCCACTGGACAGTGGTGAAGAACACTTAGTGATTTGGTGGAGGGAAGGGTGTGTTTATAGATATCTAAGGAATGGGAAACCTACACATGAGTTTATTTTGATTTGTGAAACAAAGTTACTGCAACAAAAAAAAATCAACTCCCTCTTACTGCTCTTAATGATCCCCTCTCCTCTCGGCTCAAAATTCAGAGTTCCTCTATTGCTTTATGCAGGTCTTTAGCAGAACCCTTATCACCTACAATCTGCAGTCAAATTGATTGCATCTGCCATTTATTGTCATCATAATACTGCACAACAAGTGACTTAAAACCTCAGGACAAACATCAACTTAGCTTAGGAATGCAGGGGGTTTGGCTGCTCTGCGGGGGGGGTCTCTCACATGTAGGTCAGCTATTGATCTAAGACGGCCTTGGCGGAATGTCAGGGTGGTTTGGCTCAGGCCACATGTCTTGTCCTTCAGGAGGCTGGTTGGCATGTGCTCACGACAATGGCAGAAGAGAAAGGGTAAGGAGAGGAAATATGAGAGCACTTTGTAGTCTTTGCTTGCACCAAGTCAACTAACATTGTGGCCAAAGAAAATCAAAGACCAAGTCCAGAGTCAAGGACTGGGCAGAGCACTCTACCCCGGGGAGGAGGGCATTGAGTTACTGGGCAGAGATGTAAACCTAGAGGGGTGAGGGACTCTGGGGCCACATGTACAATCGTACAAGCATTCTGATTTTCTCCATGAGACCATGCCTTCATTCCCCAAGGGCTGTTTTAATTCTCTAGGTTGAAAATTCTGTTTCATATTGGTTGGATTTAGGTAGGAGAAGAAGGGCCAAGGAAGGTAACCATTCTTAACATTGAGACTTTGAGAAAAAATGTTGACTTGTACTCAAAGTCTCAGCTTCTTCATTTGAGGAAGGGAGGAAGGAAGGAAGAATGGGAGGGAGGGAGGGAGTAAGGATGGAAGGGAGAGAAAGGGAAGAAGAAAGGAGGAGGGAAGGCTGCCCTCTTACAGCACAGAGTTGGGGTGGCACTGGTGTCCTCACCTGTGACATGGAACTAACAATGACTCCACCCGGGCATGCTAAGGCAGCAATGAGTCAACAACAAGGGCGTGGGACACCACCAAGCTCATAGTAGGCACTGGCCTTCGGGAGAAGGTGACTCCAGTGATGGACACATGGAATGGCCGTGCTTTTCCTTCCATGCATGTGTGCAGTGTTGTAATGCTGTTATTTTTATTTGTTGAGAGAGAGGAAAGAAGCAGTGTTTTTTGTTCATCTTGGTTCTGCTGCCTGGAGAGGTGAACCCAGGTCCTTGGGATGTGTGGGAACTGAGCTCAGCCGGATGCACCAGACTCAATGGCTAATCCACCATGGTTTACCCAACCTTTTCCTCTTTACACCCCTTTACCCCATGCCCCAACCCAGCCACCTGGTCCCTTCTTCCCTCTCCAGACTCCTCTACAGAGGCTTCCTCTGTCCCTGTCTCTACCCACTCCCTCAGGATGTATTAACACTTTCTCAGTCTCATGGAGCACTGTTTTTTCTATTTTTTAACATTTTAAACATTTTTAATATTACAGTAACTTAGTTTTGCAAATTAAAATAAACTCATGTATAGGTTCCCCATATGCACAGTTTCCCCATTCCTCAGCTATATGTCAGCACACCCTGCCCGCCACCACATCACCAAGCGTTCTTCACCACTGTCCGGTGGGCTCCACTGTGACTTACCCCACCCCCCCAGTCCATTCCCTGCTGGTGACCTCAGTTCTAGTGCAATGTGGTAATTTTGTACTAATATTTGTGGAAGGTCATTCTCCCCAGCAGAATGTAAGCGCTGTGAGCGTGGCACCACCCTCAGCCCTGTTTCCAGTGCTAAGCCCAGAGTGGGCACTCATCATGTGCTTGTAGAATATGGGCAGTTTTATAACAGGATGGATGGGCAGCAGGAACAATAAAGAAGGGAACAGATGGAGACACAGCTAGGGGTCTGGCAGAGATAGAAAAGGCTTCACTGTTTTTGGCCAGGGTCGTCTATTTCAAGGTCCATTACCAAGTTCAATCTCTTTCCATCAACAGATCTCTTGAATTTACAAAGAAACTGCTCCATCCACTCCCAGGCCTCCACCAGGGGATATGCCCTTCTTCTAGTGGGTGATCATTGGGGCAGCGTCCCAAACCTTGAAGCCTCAGGTGTGGGACGCCTACAGTGGGAAGTATTGCATAACCAAACCCATTGATCACTCTCCCTACCCCTCACGACAACCCACCAGGGGCTGACATGGCTGACATGACCTGAAAAGTCAGCTCTATGCCCCAAAGAAGCAGCAAAGTACCCAGGTGAATGAATGCTATGCAGAGTCAAAGCTTGGGGGTCGCTGCCCTGCACTGCTGAAGGCTGGGGGTTGCCACAGAGAGACCTCAGTGGCTGCGGTGTTCAGAGTACCTGCCTTGACCATCCCCTCAGGCCTGGAGGTGTGACACCCACAAAGCCACTCACTTGATAGTGGCCACTCTCAGGAGTTGTCTCAGTTTCTTTTGCTGCCCATTGTGCAGATGGGCATTGTGATGGTCTTGGAGGATTTAGAAATGAAAAATGAGTACTTAATCGATGTCATTTGGAAGTAACACTGACTTGCCTCTGTTGAGCCTCGGCTGGGGCATTTTCTGTGCATCTTATAGCCCTATGAGGTGAGGCTCTTTATTTCCACTGGGCAGATGGGAAATCTGAGACTGGGGGTAGTAAGTTATTGGCTCAAAGTTCATCCAATAGGCAATGCTCAATGCTGGGGCATCCTAACTTTCAGTGACTTTGGAATCCTTCCCCACAGGTTTATGCACACTTAGTTGCTCCATTGGCCCTGGGAGGAAAGGGGTTCATCGCCTTTCAGTGGAGCATTTCAAGGGTTTGTCTGGCAGACATAGAGCTTTCAAAGTATTCAATCACACAGTGGGCGTGGGAGGTGGACCATCAGCTCTCACTCAGGGCTCAAGTCACCTCTTTAAAGCCCCAGACCTTTGCTCCCATCCTCTGGTGGAAGGAAGCCCACCCCTCACTCGAGCAAGCACCCTGGGCTTGCCCCAGACACCACCGTAAGTGGGAAGACAAAAGTATCCTCCTAGAACCAGTGGCCTCCACTGAGTTTCCTGAGGCGGGTCGCCTCTCTCCTCCCAGGGAGATCATATGTGCATAATGGAGCTGTGGTTTCCACTTGGGCTCTGGAGCCAGACTCCACGGAGTTTCAAATATCCCCAAGGCCTCGGAGGAGGAAGGCCGCTGCGTGCGACGGGAGAGGGATGCTTCTGCTCCATGTTAACCAGTAGCTGCCGCTGACTCCGACCCTCTGAGGAGCCCCCGGGCCTATGAGAGGGGCCTGAGGGAGGACCCAGCAGGAGAGGGCTCAGTGTCCTGCTAGCCCTCCTCCAGCCATCCCAGTACCTCCCTCAGGCCCGCACCGCTGAGGAGGCCCTTGGTGATGTTTGGGCCAGATGTCCCGCTATGAGTGTGGAAGATTTAATCGAGGTGGCGCAGGCAGATTCATGGCAGGACCATGAGGCCTTTGGAACTCCTGATACCAATCAAGAGTTCTTTCCATTGCTCCATGCCAGATGCCCAAAACCTGGCAAGACCAGGGCAGAGACTTCTGGGAGGGGATGCTGTCCCTCTGTTTCATCGTCTGTCCCTCACGCAGCCCCCAGACCAGCAGCTGCTGGAGGCCCACCCGAGAGGAAACAGAAACTTGTACCAGGGGCCGACATGACTTCCAGATGAGGGGAGAAGAGCAGTGCTGCAAGAACCTATTCATGAAGGCATGAGGTTCCCAAACCAGGAGCATTGCTAACAGCTCCCATCTTAGCCCATTGAGATTAACCGGCCCTGCCCAAGCTTCTGCTGGAGCCTGGTGCTCCCTCCTGCAGGGCTCTTGTGCCATCCTGGTGGGGTCTCTGGACAGCCCTGTTCCCTTGAGGAGGGAGCTGGGCTGCTCTCTGAGCATGGCGCACTGCTGGGTGTGGAGGAAGCTGGCTCTCACTCCACTTCTGAGCTGTGCTAGGGCACTGGGAGCCACTCTACACTGCTGTCTCTGCTTCCTGGTGTCCCCCAGACCTTTGACCTGGGCCTCCACCCAGGACTCAGCTGGGGAGGAACAGGGAGCAGAATGGTTATGATTTTGTCTGTCTGCTTGTTCTTGAGCCCGTGAGAAGCCTTCAGAATAAACTCTCATATAAATAAGAAAGAAAGGGAGTGTATTTGGGGAACTGAGTCTTTCACTTCCCCATGAACGCTCCCACAATCTAATGATATAACCTTTCTTTATAAAGGAAAGATGCGGGCAGGAGGTGAGAAGGTGAGTAGGCAGGCAGGTAGGAAGAGAGAGGAGGAAGAACCTTTGTTTAACTTAGTTGTTCCCCTTGGGACATGAACCCAGGTCCTTGGGATGTATATGAACTACACTCAAACCCTACTCAGGGGTGTATCATATTCTTAAGTATTAAAAAAAAGTGTAAGCAGTGCTGGAAAAATTTAAATGATGCTCATTCTTTATCCTCACTTTCTGGCAAAAAGAGAGGGAAGGAAAGAAGGCAGGAAGGAAGGCATGAAGGAAGGAAAGAAAGAAGAAAGGAAGGAAGGAAGAAAAGAAGACCTCCCCCACCTCCCCCACACAAACACCAAATTCATGAGAGCATAGACTAGAGAATGTCAGAAAATCTTAACATTATATTATTTAGAGAGCATCTTGGGGGGACGAAATTATGTGACCTTCCTGTTTACCTGGGGATCCTTTAAGAAAGTGAAGTCCTCAGCATGCCCTGGTGGCTCAGTTGTTAAGCCTGTGCTTGGGGTGCAATCCAATACAGCCCAAGGACCCAGGTTCAAGGCCTAGGGCCTGAGGGAACAACTAAAATGAACAACTAAATAAATAAAATGCTTCTTCTTTCTCTCTCTTCCTTCCTTCCTGCCTGCTGCTTTCTGCATTATTTCCTACCTCTGAAAGAAAGAAAAAGAAAAAAGAGAAAAGCAAATAAAAGAACGGAAGAAAGAAGAAAGTCCTCAGGGTACATGGCCCAGCCAAACATTAATTTTCTAAACCTTTGGCTATATAATTTTTCTCCATTATGCTTCTGGGACAAAATTTAAAATACTGAGAAGGATGGAAATGTAAATTGCCAGTGTTCCTACCATCATTTTGCAATCAAATACATCACATATGTACATACAAACACAATCATGTACGTATGCATACCTGCATGCAATTCATACAGATTTCTTTTTCAGTTTGGAACAGTCCAACAGATGTTCATCAAAGTTCCCAGCACTGGGCAAGTCGCTTGAGCCCTCTGTACTTCCATTTCCTCACCTAGGAGTGGTGAGGTACCAGGAGACTTGTGATACTGGGCAGCACATGGGATGAGAGGGCATGAGGGAGTGGCTCATGGAGAATCACTGCTGCTATTGCTAAGGTCCTGGACACTGCCTCCCAAGACCCCTGGAGGAACTCCAGGGGACCCAGGGGACTTCCACACCCATCTTCATCCATAGTCACTTAGCAGGTGTGAGCTCTGGGCCAGGCCCAATGCGGGGTGACAGGGCACAGAGATAACGTTACCAGGGCTTATCCCCAGTCCTGAGCTCTCAGGCCAGAATGATAAACAGACAAGTGAGAACACAATAACCACAAAGACCTCACAGGGTCCATGGGACTCTGCAGAGAAGGCGAGAGAGTAGCTGCTCAGAAGAGAAGAGGGGAGTCTGTAAAACCAACACTCAGGAGGGCACTTCAGGCAGAGGAAACAGCATGTGCAGAAGTACCAGACGTCCCAGAGAACGTGGCCCATCCTGGAATTTGCTAGCTGTGGACTCTGGCTAGAGCAGCAGATGTTGACAAGAAGCAGCAGTGTGGAGATCTGAGACTTGAATTACATGTGGAGAAGTTTGGGGTTCATCATTAAACCAGCAAGAATTCATTCAGTCACATGGAGCAGAAAACCTGATACAAAAGGCTTAACTAATAAGAGATATAAGATCTCATGTGTAAAGGAGAAGAAAGAAAGGATATCCTGCAGTGGTTAATTCGGCAGCTCAACCACCCCTGTGAGAACCTGTTAATTCTTGCCTCTGTTCTGACATCACTGTGTCAGACTATTCTCAGACTTTCCCCTCAAGGACCTAAAGTGGCTGCCAGAGTTTCAGCATCACACCCAGACCCTGAAATGAAGGTAGAAGAGGGGCCATCATCTTTTCCTTGGGTCTCTTTCTCTCTCTTAGAATAAAAGAATTGCTTCCCAAATGACTCTAACCTCCCTCCACTTACGACAGACCAGGAGGCATCACATGCCTGTCCTTGAACCACTGTCACAAGAGGAATGGACCTTCATGGTTGGCTGAGACCAGTGCGGAGCTGCCCCATGGCTGGCCTCTAAAGCTCAGCTGTAGGATCATGGGGCTGGAGGGAGAGGAGCAGTGCTCCTGCCCTGCCAGCCAGGGAGAAAGGCAAGGGTGATGGCGGAGAGGCCGGGGAAAGTGTCTACTAAAATCCTGAGGTTTGGGGAGTCATCGCTATACAGTAGGAATAATAGTTTCTATCTCAGAGGGTTACTTTTGAGGATAAAATCACATATAGCCTATAAATCTCTTAGATTAGTGGCTAACACATATTAATCAGTCAATAAATATTAGTCATCATCATCATTAAATTACCCATGATTGGGTCATGTGACCTCTGCATGTTGACCTTTTCAGTCATGGTCCTTTCTAGGGCCCATGAGCCCCAAGAGACTGTTCAGTAGTCTTTGAACGCACCGTATCTTAGCCACTCACCTAGCCTTGCTCAGCTGTGTTCTCTGTTTGAAATCTTTTGGGGTTTACTTCAAATGCCCCATCTTGGGGCTTCTTCCCACACTTCGCCCCTGAAGTCAGCTGAGCTCAGCTCGCCTCACATTGCACCCCTCAGGAGGGTAAGTGTGAGGCTTCTCCTGAACTGTGGGCTGTGGAGGGGATCCCATGCCTTAGATCCTTGTCTCCCATAATGACCAGGGTGTGGTGCATAGCAGGGGCTCCGGGCTGTGCTCCTTCTTTCCTATTAACAGCTCAGCAATGTTTGTTGAAGACTTACCTTGAGCTGGGGAGGGCTTACATCACTTTTCATCAGATGTCTTCTTTCATTCTTGTCACATTCTTCCCAGGAGGCAATTATGATTATTGTGATGAAGGACCTGGGTCTCAGAGAGGTTAAATGACTGATCCAAGGTCACACAGCAGATGAGTGATGGAGGAGTAAGGACTGTATCTCATATCTCATGCTCCAGTGGTCCTGTGCCCTAAAGAATGGCTTAGTCTTTTGGGAAACAGGTGCCAATGCCCATCTCCCATATACTATCCAGCTGCCAAATATACCCTGCAGACACTGGCTAAAGCCACTGGAGAACGGCCCTGTTTGGGGGTGGCTTTTATTTTTTGATTAGACTTTATTCTTTAAAAACAGTTTTAGAGTTAGAGAAAAAATTAAGCAGATGATAGAGCTCCCTCATGCCCCATCCCTCAGTCTTCCCATCTTGCATCAATGCAGTACACCTTACAAGGAATAAATCAGTCCTGATACTTTGGCATTAACTAAAGCCCATAGTTAATACTAGTGTTTCACAGCTATTGCTCTGATCTTTGGACCTTGGCAGACGTGCATATGCCATGTATCCCCTCTTACAGCACATACAGAACAGTCACAGCAACCTGAGCAGTCCTCGTGCTTCACCTTTCCACCTGCCCTCCCACCTAAGCCCAACTGATCTTTTTTCTGTCTTCAGAGTTTTACCTTTTCTAAAAGGTCAGATAGTTGAACTCATGTAGTGTGGAGTCTTTTCCAATTGACTTCTTTCCCTTCTTACTATGCATTAATGCTTCCTCCATGACTGCTCCTGACTTGGTTTTTCATTTATCACTGCTTTCTATTCCACTATGTGAGGGAATCAGTTATTCATTCACCCTGATAGCTTCCACTTTGGGGCCACTGTAGACTAAGCTTCTATAACCATTCTTTGTGAAGTTTATGTGTGAATGGAAGTTTGCAACTCAACTGGATAAATACTTCAGAGTATGACGGCTGGATTGAATGGAAAGGCTGTATTGGTTGGGTAAGAAACCGCAATACCATCTTCCAGAGTGGCTGTACCATTTTACATCCCACAGCGAGGATTGTTTCTGGAGTTCCCCACCCTCGCCCGCATTTGTGCTCCCCGGGGTTTGGAGGCTGGCTGCTGTAATAGTGCGGGGAGGTTCCTCACTGCTGTTTAATTTGCAATCCCCTAACGACAAATTGCATGGAACAGCATTACATATGTGTGTTTTCCATCTACATATCTTCTTTGACGAGGTATCTCTTTAGATCTTCTGCCCATTTTTTAAGTGAGTGCTTTTTTTACTTATTGTTGAATATTATGAGTTCTTTGTATGCTTTGAATACAAGTCCTTGACCACATGTGTGTTGCAAGTATTTTCTCTTAGTCTTTGGTTTGTCTTTTTATTCCTTTAATAGTGTCTTTCGCAGAGCAAAGGTTTTTAATTTTAATAAAGTCCAAATTCATTTTTTAAATTTCTAATAGCAGTAATTTGCACCACTCCCCCACCCCTCTCTGTTTCTGTCTCTCATGGTTAGCTCGGCTAAGAGTAGACGGACCGTATTTCAAAATGGGACAAAATGGGACAGGGCTTTGGGTCCCCTCCACAGACTGGACCCAGGGCAACTCAACTGCCCCTTTTGCCCTGCATTACAGAGGGCTCTGGCCTATTAAAAATGGGGCAAAATTGACAGCTGGGAAATATGAAAAAAAATGATCCTGTCTTGTTTGAAACAGGATGTATGGTCAGGCTGCCCAAAGAATTATCAATTGTAATCTTTTCAAAGAATTAGCTTTTGATCTTGTCTATTTTCTCTGCTGATTTGTTATTTTCGATTTCACTGCTTTTGAAAATCTGATTTTATTTATTTTCATCTGCTTTTTAAGGCTTATATTGCTCTTCTTTCTCTAACTTCCTAAAATGACAGCTTAGATAATTAAACTTAGAGCTTTCTTCTCATCTAATACATTCATTCAATGCTATGATTTTCCTTCTAAGCACTATTTTTACATATTTCACAATTTCACAATTTAGACAAGTTGTACTTTCATTTTCATTTAGTTCAGAGTATTTTAAAATTGTTTTAAGACTTTATTACTTGATTTTTGTGTTACTTGAAAGTAGAGCATTTAAACACCAACAATTACTTTGGTATTTTGCACCTGTGTTTCAGTTACTGATTTCTAGTTTCAGTTCATTGTAGTTTGAAAGCATACTTTGCAGGACTTCTTTTCTTTCCAATTTTCTAAGGGGAGTAATATGGTCCCGGGTGCGGTCTGTTTTGCTGAATGTTCTATGCGAACTTCAGAGGAATGTATTTAGTCTGCTGTTATTGGATGAAGGGTTCTATAAATGTCAACTGAATCCAGTGGATTGATGATGCCATTAAGTTCAACTATGTCCTCCTGACTGATTGTCTGCGGACTAGATCTGTCAGTTACTGACCGAGGGGTCTTGAAGTCTTCACATGTAACAGTGGTTTTGTATATTTCTCCCTGTAGTTCTATCAGCATTTAACACATGTGCTTTGATGTTCCTCTTGTTTAGGTGCTCACAAATTGCAGATTGTTTCATATTCTCTGGGAATATGTCCCTTTTTCATTATATAACGCCCTTCCTAAATCTGATAATTTCGTTTGTTCTGAAGTTGGCTTTGTCTGAAATCAGTGTAGTTAATCTTATCTTCTCTGATTAGTGTTGTATGGCACTCTTTATCTCTTTGTTTCTAGTCTGTTTGTCTTCATTTATTTTTGTTAAATGAAAGGTACAGGTAGGAATAAAGGCAAGGAAGCAGGCAGGCAGGCAGGAGGAAAGAGGAAGAAGCAGCATTCTACTTTATTTTTATATAGTTGTTAATATTAGTTGTTCCCCTAGAATTCGGTCAGCAAACTCAGGTCCTTGGGATGTACCTCCTTTGGAGGTGATGGCCTAACTGCTATTCCACCAAAGCATGCGTATATCTTTATTTTGAAAGCAGATATTTTATAGATAACAGATTGTGGGGTCTTTTAAAAATATCTCTATCTCAATTTTTAAATTTGTGTATTTAAAATTTTTACCCCTTTGATGTCTCTATTTTTTAATTGGTGTATTTTTCTCTATTCAAAATTAAGGTCAAAATTACTCAAGGTCAAGGTCAAAATTATTCAAAATTACTGAAATCAGATTAATATTTACTATTTTTTAACTGTTTTACTTACACCTGTTTCTTTATTTAACCTTCTCTTTTCCTGCCTTATCTGGTTTTATATTATTTCCTCCCTTCTCTCAAAAAGTTTAGCTATTACCCTAGAGTCTGCAATATACATTTACAATTAATCTAAGTCCCCTTTAATTAATACTATATTGCTTCTGGGTACTTTACAGCAGAATATTCCCAATTCCTCTTTCCCATCCCTTAGAAGATTGCTGGTATTCATTCATATTACTCATATGCTTTCATCACCCAATAATGTTTTTATTTTCTTTTTTTCCCTCTTTGCATTCAAGCTTAGGAAGTTTGACATATCTTCATGCTCACGGATTCTTTCCTTGGCTGTATTCAGCAGTGATGAGCCCATCAAGAACAGTTTTCGTTTTTGTTATAGTGCTTTGATTTCTCACATTTCCTTTTCAGTTTTCTGTAGAGTTTCCATCTCTCTTCTGGCATTACCCATGCATTCTCACATGCTATCTGCTTTTGTCATTTGAGCCCCTGGAATATTAATCACAGTTATTTTAAATCCCTTATCTGATTAATTCCAAAATTCCTGATAACACTGAGTCTGGTTCTGAAGCATATTTTCTCTTCAGGCTCTGTTTTTTCTTGCCTTTTAGATGCTTTTTCAATTTTTTGCTGAAAGCTGGCCATGTTACAGGATCTGAAGTAGAGAGACTTGCAGTTTGAGATTTTATGTTAATCTGATTAGGAGCTGCGCTGTGCGTATGGTTCACTGCAGCTGTGTGCGCCAGAGGCTTCCATTTCCTAGAATTTTCTTGTTTGTTTTCTCTCATTATCTTGGGGTTTCCCCAAGAACTCCTTCTTAAAAAGAATCAGTGTCTTACAACTTTTTAAGTTGTAATTCACTTTCAATATCCTAGATGGATTCAGCATTGTGAACTAAAGAAATAATAAACATTACTGCAAAAAATAAAATTATTTAGAAATTGTATTTCACTGCTTTGATACTAAAATCCCACAGGGGGAACTGTTCTATGCCATTTAAAATTAAATCTCAGATATTTAGTTGGTCTGAGTCCCTGACTTGTGACCTTCAGCAATATAGCTGTCCCCTTAGAGTGACAGAACATTTCAAAATGTATTTCCTGCCCAAAGCGTAAGGATTTTTCCTCTGATCATCACCATGTGAACCTGATGAGTTTCTTGGGGGAAAAAACTATGAAAGTTTGGGAGTGGGTTAAAACCGGGCTCTAGAATTTTTTGACTTTCAAGCTAGTTCACTCTCAACAGCAATTCATCAAAATTACTATTTAGTAATAATAATAATAATAATACACTAGTAGGACAGGAGCAAACTTTTGAAAGTGATGGCTCTGTGCACGGCATAGACTGTGGCGATGTTTTCACAAATGTGTTTATATGCAAACTCATTAAATACGTAACAGCTTTTTGTATTTAATCACACCATATTAAAGTAGATTTTAGAACTGCCATTTAAGTATTCTGAATAGTTGCTGGTTCTGGTGACTTGTGCTCCAGGTAAGCTGGTCTTGGCTACAATTTTCTATGCTTACCAGTCTCTCCCGATTTCAGAATGGCAGTGTGCCCTATGACCTTAATTCTCTGATGAATCTAAACATTCTCAATTTCCCATTTGTTCAGCTTTTTTTTCTTGTTGAGAGGTTGAGAGTGACAGCTTCCAAGCTCTCCATGCATCAGAGCAGAGCCCAAAGTCTCCCCTTGTGGGGGTTTTGACACGTGTGCCTTCCAGTCATGGGACAGAGGGACAAACTGTGTTGAGAAGGCAAGCCAAGAGCAGCTAAACCCACGCAGGTCGGCTCAGGAGAACTGTCCTGCCCCATGCAAAAAGGAGACACCACCCAGAGGACACTGAGGCCCCAGGGAAGGAGCTACAAATCATGTCCCGGGACCCCTCAGGCTTCCCCCTCCTCTGCCAGCACTAGCCTCTGGACACCCCCTCAAAGGACCAGGTTGGGCTGTAGTCGGGGTGGAGGAACAGGGCCTGGTGTAGGGTCAGGCTGCCTGGGTGGACCCACCAAGTGCTGGCTCCACCTTGACTGTGACCTAGGGCCAACTACTCTGAAACTCCAGGGCCTTATCCTTGTCTGTGAACTCAGAAATGATAGCAGTCCGCTGGCATGACTGGGAGGAAAGCTATGCCTGGCATATCACAGGTGCCCTACGAATATGTTTCCTCCTTTCCCCACGGTGCCAGAACATTTCTGGAGTGCCGTCCGGTAACCCCACTTCAGCGTTGACTCCTCACAGGTCAACATGGCCTTTCCTCCCAACCTGAGGGCCGCCTAGAGGAGGGAAGGAAGGCAGGCTGAATGCAAGTAGCTAGTGTTAATGGAGTTACACACCAAACACTGATTTCATCTACACAGAAAAATGGATGATCTAAAAAATATTACCTCCATTTTACAGAAAAGGAAAATTGAGTTTCCAAGAAGTTTATAGCAAGAATCACAGTCAGTAGGTGGCAATACCTGGGTTTAAACCCAGAGCCTGCATCCTATGAAGGGCAAAGGAGATGGAGACCCATGTCCTGGACAGACGGAGAATCTCAGCCCACTGTGTTAGCTCGTTATGGGTTTTAAGAATTAGAGGGCACTCTTCCAGTGCCCTCAGGCCTCAGTTTGCTGGGGTATATTTATGTTCACACGGGCACTGGAGCCCCCCAGGAGGCTGGGCTGAGGCTGCTGCAGATCCCAACACCTCCCCTCATCTGGTCCCTCTCCCTCTGTGGCAGGAAGGGTCTCAGAGGTGCACCCTTGTTGCACTCTGCTTTTTGACCTTGAATATCCACTTGATAAAACACAGACTTGGATTCAGCAGGTCTGGGGTAGGGCCTGAGAGTCTGACTTCCTAACGGGCTCCTGGGTGATGTTGATGCAGCTGGCCCCCTACCACAGTCGGAGAAAGAAGATTCTACAGGAGCCTGCAATCCTCTTGGACCCAGCTTCTTTCATTCTCTTGGTTTCTCTCTGTCTACCTCCTTGATTCCCTCTATATTTCCCAACTCTAGAGCGAGATGTCTCCAATCACCACCTCTTGGGGTGCTGCCTCTGAAAGGCACAAAAGCAATGCTGCTCTAGGGAAAGTTAGCCCAGTTAACCCCTCCATCCGGTGTGCGAGTTGGGCCCTGTACTTCCTATTATCTCTGAGGTCCCAGAATGCTGATCTTGGGCCAAGAGCAGCACTTTTGTCACCTGTCACAAGGGGAAATGACCACAAAACTTGACCGGACAGGTCTGGCGGAACTCACTGCGGCAGCACGCAGTGAGCTAGCACAAGCGAAGCGGCAAGTTCGGCATCTGGCACACAGCAGCTCCCCGCAGGCATCACTGCTTATTCTTTGGATGAAGAATCAGCAGACATGGGTTTGGAGGTGACTTACAGATCATTGAGTGCATGTCAGAATTGTCTGGAGGACTGGTTCAAACTCAGGTCTCTGGGCTCCACTCCCAGACTTTCTGATTTAGAACGTCTCAGGTGGCAGCCTGAGAATAAGCATTTCTGACCAGTTCCCAGTTGCTGCTGCAGCAGCAGGTTCAGGGGCCGACTTTGAGAACCTCTGCCCCCACCCTACAAGGAGGAGCCTAGAGACCAGAGCCAGTTAGTACACCAAGAGGTTGGAGCCTTCTGAGCAGCTGGCAGCAAGGGCTTGTCTGAGGCCCAAGGCCCCTCTGCAGGTCTGTCCTCTGGGCCCCGGGCCTGCTCCCTCCTGCCTGGCCCAGCGCCCTGGCCCTCGGAAGGCCCCTCCGCCCAGCTTTGTTTGCATTCCTGGATTCTGTCAGCCTGGGCAGTGGGCATGTCCATGCGGGCAGGCCTGGCGCAGTGCTGATGACTGGTCCTGTGCTCCAGGCCTCCTGGGCTGGGGCCACAGCAGCCACGCAGGGCTCACTTCATGGACCCAGTGACTCACACTTCCTCCCAGATTCCGGGAGATGTTCTCCTGCTGCTGCTATTTTCTTGTTTAATGAGAAGTTCTCTGCAGGCTTCCATGGCAACCTCAGGATGGGGAGGGAACAGAAAAGGGGGACAAACCCAGTCCCGAGAGGGCCCCCAAGAATTCCCCTCTCTCATACTCACACTCACGTACACTCATATTCACAGCCGCTTGGCAGCCCCGCCTGAACCCCTCACCCACCACGGAGCTTTGGTCCAGGACGGCCAGCTCCAGAAATGCTTGCTTTTATTAAAAAGGAATGGCTTCACAAAGGCACGACTGTAGGAAAGGTTGTAATTTGCCCAAATAAAACTTAATTTGATCCATGAAATAGCTGTGGTTTATTGTGTAATAGATGTGCTATGTGTTTCGATTTAATAGAAGCCAATATAATAGGGGACCAGCTGGGGCCTCCAGAGACCAGTCTTCATTCCCATCATGCACAGTAGGGCCACACCACCGGTCCTGATAATACGACCCTCCACCAGGAGAGGATGGAGAAGAGCTGCCCCGGACTCCTGGCTCAGCCCACAGAGGCTTGTGGGAGAGTACCCAGGGACAGACAAGAAAGTGCACTTGAAGGGGGAAAAAAGGAAAAAAAAGGAAAAAACGAAAGAAATGAAAACCACCCTTTTTTCCAAAGCAAAGCTGTGAGTGTATGAGGCTGAGGAGGGGTTGAGGGGGCTGAGTCACTTTCCTGTCCCCTGCTTGAGTGGGAGGGTCTTTGCCAGTCACTATGGGAGAAAGAAGGATGTGTCTGTCACCTGGAATGTGTTCGGGGCTGGGGGCGAGCGGCAGGGGGGGGGTCCTCTGAAGAAGCCTCAGGTCAGTCCCTGGGGACAGCGGGCAGCTGTGCCCAGGCTCACAGGAAGCTGGTGGAGGCTGCTAGAGAGAGCTAGGAGGGGGCGCTCACCTGGGTATGGTGAGTATCTCAAACATGGTCCGATCAGCATTCCTTGCTCCTAGCCCAGTCCAGCCGTTCAGAGTGAGGCCCAGATAGGGCAAGTGAGCTGTACAAGGTCACACAGCCAGGGAGCAGTCCACCTGGCTCTCATTCCATAAGCCTTTAAGCACAGTGGTCAGGGATGGCGAACGGTGCACTGCCAGGTCTCTTACAGACCTGGGAGTGTGAAGTGACAGAGACCAGTGGGGGAGGAGAGTGCGGCTGAGACAAGGGACTCCCATCTGTCATGTGAGTTTGGTACTGCCCTCAGCTGTCAAGTGTGTTCTTGTTAACGCTGATGACAATACAGCAATTTGGAATTGCCGGCCCTATCTTTCAGGTGAAGGAACTGAGGCTGGGGTGGTGGCTTGTCATAGGTACCTGTGGACGTTCTGCTGGCCCTGTGGGTGGAGATCATACCCACCCAACAGCCGCACCCAGTCCCCAGTCCTGTCCGGCTCCAGACTGGGATCCTAGGGCCCAGGTTGCTCCTTATTCATTCTTCCTGTTCCCTAAGATGCGCCTCTTTTTGGCTTAGCATGACCTGGGACAAACCTTGGAGCCTATTTCTCATTCATAAAATAAGAAATGTCATATACCCCACAAAGACTGTGGTGAAGGTTAAATGAGCTCCTGACATGGGATTTGGCATTCAGTGGGTACTCATTTCATCCATCAATTTCAAACAACTCTGCCTGAGACTATCATAACAGGTCAATTCTGGACATTTGTGAGGAAGAACCATTTGAATTTGAACTCGGACTCTGTCATTTACCTCCGAGTATCTGGACAGATTGTTATCTCATCTCTCTACGACTCAAGTTTATCATCTGTAAAATGAGCGTGACATTACCTACGTCCCAAGGAGGGTATGATCGCTGAGTGAGAGAGGAGAGGGTGCAGAGTAGTGCTTCTGTGTCACCACTGGTCTGCTATTCTCTTCCCAAGTCTGTGCTATGACCTGATCTCCAAAGAGTATGAAGGACACGTCAAATGCAGTCCTGCCCTGTAATCACCACGTGTTGTCTCCACTCACCTCTCAGAGGACTGATTGGTCTATATGTGACTGCAGCTCAGAGAACCATCATATCGCAAGCACCCCAGAAACAAGTCACACATGAATCCCCTGACTGAAGGACACACACACCTGTTACCCTGGAAGCCCCTGCAGGACTGGTCTTCTCTTTTGTTCTTCCAAAGAAGTGTCACATCTTTGCCACTCCCACTGTTGGGCTAAGGAGGGTGGGTCCATGTGGCATCTTCCCAGGATAACGGCCAGGAAGGAGGCTTTCTCTAAAAGTCAAATGAGAGATGAGATGCACTCCAGCACGTGACAAGGACTGTGTGTGCTCCTGTCCTTCCTCCTGCCTGCCAACTCCTACCTGTGCCTCCTGGACCAGGGCGAGGCCAGGGAGCACAGGCGGAAGGTTGTGACGAGGCCAGCTGGCCTGAGCTGCAATGTGGGACTTGTGTGAGACCGGAGTCCGTGAGGACTGGACTCACCTAAGTTCTCAGCAGGTGTGTGTGCACACTCCTCCCTCTGTGTCTGGTTGAGGCCCCTCAATCTCATTGCCTCTCGAGGGGTGCCCCAGGGACCCAGCAGGGCGGTCAGGTGTGCACGTGCACTATCAAAAAAATACGAATGTGAGGTCTGAGGCACTGTCACTTACTAAAGCTCAATTGAGCAGAAGTCTTTTTTTATCATTCAAATATATACTAAAGTTTAATATAAAATAAAAGAGTATTCATGCTCATGGTAGAAAATTTGAAGGGAAAAAAAAAACCATGGGAGGAATGAAAAACAGAATGCTAAAATCATCCCTAACGCCACAACCCAGAAATGGTCACTGGTTATATTTTAAATGCATGCATTAATGCCATAAGATTAACATATATGCATATAGTCAGCCCGTTATATGTGCCAGGGACTAAGCTCAGTGCTTACTGCAGTGTCTGCGTCTGTACACAGGACAGAAGTGGGTTATCATCTGCTGTCTTACATTCTGGATTATATGGCGATACTATTCCACACAATTAGAAGTAGTCTAAAAAGTGATGTTCTCTTCACACAGGTAATAGAAAGTGGAAAGAAAGAAAAAAAAAATACAACAAACCGCTAACCCTTTGATCCTCTCTTTAAACATGATTTTTTTAAGTCGCATAATGTTTGTCACATAGATGCGCTGTCATTTCAGGCACTTAAACTATTTCTGAGGATTTGCTGTTATAAAAAATACATATTTCTCAGGAAAGATCCTGAGGTAGAATTACTGGAACAAAGGGCATAAACATTTTTAAAGCATTTGATCCATTTCGAGAGACTGACTTTCTGAAAGTCACACGTCGGTAGTACTTCAGCAGGGAAGGACATTGCTCGCCTCACTTTATCTCAGACCCACTGAGCACTCATATACATACATGTGTGTTTAAATATGTATATCCATGCAAAGTGGTGATAAGTGGAAAATAATATCTTGCTTTTGTCTTCTAAGGAAGTTAAAAAGCTTTTATATACTTAGTCACTTAGGTTAACTCCCTTTTGTTAATTTTCTTTTATGTTCACTGCCCAATTTTTTCTTTTTAATTTGCAAGTGCTCTTTATCTATTTGCTTTTTATTTTAATTCTATTTATGGTATGTATGTAGGTACAGAAGTTCCCAGTTTTCAGTATACAAATATACGCTTCTTTTCCTTTATGATTTCTTCCAATACTGTTGTGCTTAGAGAGGCTGCTCCTGTCCAGAGACCAAAATCATGAACACTTTATTCTAGTTATTTCATGCTTTCATGGTTTTCATTCTCATCCATCTGGGATGTATTCTGCTCTTTGGTGTGAGGTGAAGATGTATGTTTTCTGTACTCTCCTTGCTCCCCTCCGCCATCTCCTCAGTCTCCCCAGCACCATTTATTAAGCAAACCTTCCTCTCTAGGGGACCAAATCACCCCT
This sequence comes from Solenodon paradoxus, assembly GCA_004363575.1. NCBI lineage: Eukaryota > Metazoa > Chordata > Mammalia > Eulipotyphla > Solenodontidae > Solenodon > Solenodon paradoxus. The sequence goes on from RJWH01002162.1 coordinate 135,196, forward strand.
CTTCCCCAACCCGTTCTCTAGCAATACCTTTACCTTCCATTGCTGCGCGCCCACCAGGCGCCAGGGCCTCTACCTTTCATCAGGACACAAAAACTGACAGCACAGTGACCACCCCGGAGCAGCTCTCCAATGAGAGAGAAACGAGATCAGCCCCTCTGTCACCAGGAAGCATGTCAACAACTGGAACTCAAAGGATGCCTAGTTGCAGTGAGACTGGGAGGTAGGCAAGCTTCCCCTGGCCAGGTGAGCCAAGGGCTGCTACAGGCAGGGTTCCAGAGAAAGGACAGGTGAGCTAGAGCATTAAGAAGTGAACATAAACAAAATGATACAAGGTGGCCACATGCTTGTGATTCAGTTGCTAAAGATGCTGCTGTGAGAACCACTTACAGCCCAAGGACCCAGTTTTGAGACTTAGGACTGGAATAAAAAACCAAAATGAACAGTTCAATAAATAAAAATGTTTTTTCCTCCCCTCCCTCCTTCTCTCCTTCCCACTCCTTTCCTTCCTTTCTTCTTTTCAGGCTTCTTCCTCCTCTCCCTTTCTTTCTTAAAAAAAAAAAAAAAGAAAGAAAGAAATAAAAAAGATACAAAGGTACCCAACTGAACAAGTCATCCAAGGGGGTCAGGGCACCTGGGGCCTGGGTGGGAGGAGAACCATCTCATGATACACCATCTTGTGCCATGTGTATGTGTCTCCTAAAAAGTACATGGCCCATTCATGAGAAATTCTACTTGCAAAGACTAGAAAGGAGTTTAACAATTGAACGATGGCTTAGGGAGGGACATCTAGGGGAGGGCACAGCACAAGCAAGGGCTTGGAGTCACAGATCAGTTCCGCCTATCAAGGTGCAGCCTGGGGACAGGGAGGGGGCTACCTGATGTCCTGAAAGGTACTGAACTTTGAGGGGCAGTCAAGGATGGCTTTGTGCAGTCAGACTTGACCAGGTTACTTTAGTAAGATCTGTGGCTACAGCGTTGGGAGGAGAACCAAAGGAGCTCCTGGAGGCTGTGCAATGTCACAAGAAGGTTACTATCTGCCCAGAGAATGTGGTCTGGGCTGTCCCTTCTGGTCCAGAAGGTCCTCCTTGGAGGTCAGCCTGAGGACACCTGGCAATCAGGGGAGAACTCTGGGTGCCCTCTGACCAGCCCCAGCCTGAGCATGCTTGGTTTCTTTAGACATAAAAGTCTAGGGTATATAAAACCAAGGAGGCACACCCCTGTGACTCAGCAGCTAAGGTGCAGGTCAGGTAAAACCCAGTGACCTGGGTTTGCGACCCAGGGCCAGAAGAAGGGGGGAAAAGTACCCAGAGGACCCAAAGGCAACCAAACTCTGAAGCAAAAGCAATCTCAATGCAAGTCCTTGCTTTGTCCTTTATCTCCCATGAGAACTTAAGCAAAATACCAAGCAAATCTTAGACTCACTTTTCTCTGTCTGTACAATGGGACCAAAAGTGTTAGTGTGAATATCCAGTACGTATACTCCAATAGCTAATATATGTAAGGCTCTTGGAATGTGGAAAGGACTCCTTATATTAAAGAGTATTACCGCTCTACTAAAGTGAGGACCGTTTTAAGAGGAGAGTCTAGGAAAGCCATTATTTAGCTCAAAGGAAGGTTCAGGATTTCAGGCATCAGAAGGCAGGTAGCATCACAACAAAAAGCCTCTCTTAAGGGAACTCTGATAGCTAGACCCTATGCATTTTGCTTTCTTTCCATCCTATGCCCTCTATCAAGCCTTTCATTCTCTTCTCCTGTGCCTTGTCTTGGACAACATCAGTGTTCACATCAGAACCTGTAGTTCCCCAAAGCATTTTCCTGCTTCTGAGTTCATCTTTTCCTTACAACCACTCTTGAAATTAGGTTTTAGACCCATTTCACAGATGAAGAAACTGGGATCCCATCTAAGGAGGAAGTGGTAGGGTGGCTGGTTGCTCCATGCTTCATCAGCCTTCTGAGTCTCCCAACAAGAGTGTCCAGAGCCAGGACACAGGCTGAGAGGCATGCTATGCTATGGACCAGTGTCTGTGAGACATGAAAGAATCCCCAAGCCTTGGAGGAGGAAAAGCTAGGGAGGAGGAACTTGGAGATCACTGGAGCAAGAGTCAAGCAGACCTGGTTGCAACCCACTTGCTGTGTGACCTTGGGCAATTGCTGGACTTTTACTTCTCATCTGTGAGGTAAGAATCATCCCATGACTGCTGAAGCACTGTTGTGAGCATAAAACGAGAGAACTGATAGTGTATTAGTTAGCTACTACTGCATAACAAATAACCTTGTTTTTGGAGACTACTTCCCCAAACTGGTCTGTTCAGTTACATCCTGTTTGCTGATACTGCCAATCAGGATTCCTGAGTGAAGGGAGGGAAGTGGGACAGACACCCTGATATGTTGACAGCTGTTTTGCATGGGAAGTGCAGGAGCTAGGGCATCTCATGCTGGTTGTCACAATGTCTTGGTTTGGGGGGAGTGTTAAGGAAAATGGCAATCAGATCGTGATCAGAACCATCTACAAGGGACAAGTAGTCAGAGACTGTTTTGTTGAAATCAATGGAATTTGTGGGTGTGGACTTTATTCATTGTGAGGAAGATTCTGGTTTCACAGTGTTCCCTTTCTAGGACTGGGTTGTTGCTCATCTTTTCCCCAATCATCCTTTGTTTTCTTCCAGAAGAGTCAGGCACAAGAGTAACAGGACATTTTCATAAAATGTAACCAGAAGTCCTTCTGAATCCCCTAGATTCCATTCTTCCATTTGGCCAGACTACAAGCATAGGTAGTATGAACTAGGCTGGCTATTGGGGAAGTAAGAAGTAGCATGCCTGGGAATGGCTAGGGCAGAATCTGAAATGTTTGAAACAGGTCTATATAACTCTTTAACCTGGGCATTATCCAGGAGGGGACCCAGAGTAGACCATTCCTTTCTGGGAGCATCTACAATCAATGACCAAACTGCTTTAATGTGTATGGGCCAAGAAGAGGTGAGAGAAGTGTGAGACCATCCCTGTGGCTGGCAGGGAGCAGGGAAGACTATTGATCACCTTAACTGCCAGCCCATTGTTGAGAGTCTTCTGCCATAAAGGGCACACATCATCAGACGGTAAATGATCCGGAAAGCTGAAAACAAGGCACAGATTCATTTCAAGGGCCACGATGTTGTGGGTGGAATTGGCTGATCAGATTGGAGCAGTCACATCGTAAGTTCAAAATGTGTCAAGCGCAGAGAGGCAAACATCCACAGCCACAAGACAGGGTCATAGGTCTGAGGCAGTCAGTCTGTCACAGGCAGGCTGGGACCGTGATCACTGTGAGACAGTCACGTCAGCTTTTGGTAGGAGTCACACATCTGGTGCACAGTGCAGATGCATGAATTCCTTACTTGTAACGGTCTCTGAGGGCAGATGGGGGGCACTTCTTGTCAGAGGAGAAGACCAGCAGCAGTGGGCAGTTTGCCTCACAGAGAATACCTTTACCTCTAGAGGAGGACCCACATGGTTCATTCAGCAGCCTCAACTTGTTTTCATAGCTTGTGACCCCCAAAGATGGGTCTTTAATCGTCCAAACTACAGTTTTCCAAGTGACAGACAAAGCGATCAAGTCATTAGCTATACCCAAGAGTTGGTAAAAATACGACAAGTTTTATCAAGGAGCCTGAGCTGTAAAAACAGTCTTGAATTCTGCTGACTGAGCGGAGTTCCCGTGCTTATCGTCTTCTGCAGAGCTGACCCCGAGATGGGGTCTGCCCGTAGCAGTCATGAGTTCTCGTGACTCTCCCTGTAAGTGCCCATCTCTGCAAGTGTTGTCTGGAAGGTAATCGCACCCACCTCCCACCCGGGACTCATTCTAACGCTTGTTTGTTTCAACCGGGAGAAACTGAGGCTGTCACTAAATTGATGAGCAAGTCTTCTAGCGAGAGGAGAGTGCATCACAACCAGGCCGCTGTTTTGGCAGCTGTCTATGACCCACTTCTCAGTACTCAGTCTGCAACTACCTCCCCAATTCCTAGTCATGAATGAACAATAAAATAGGGAGCCATTTATTGCCCACCTGGCCATACAATTTGGTCAACATATTTGCTACCGATTTCTATAGGCTCCCCTCAAAATCCCATTGTTTGGCTTGTGAGGCTCTTATCCTCCCACTATGAGAAAGCCATAGCCCTATCAGCACCCCACTCGCTTCACTGTAACTGTCAAGAACTGTGAGGATTGAGGATTTTACCCTAGTTGCAAGATAGCAAGTAGCTTGCCCTGTTTCTTAGAGGCTGGCAAGAGATGTGAGACTCTTGGGACAGAGATAACGGACTTCTATTACTGTGGCATAGTTCACAAAATGAACAGTGTTGGCACTGGCTTCCTTGTGGTGCAAAGAGACGCAGGTGACACCTGAATGTTCACTGAATTCCATTCTAAAGTGAGGTGACTTACAGGAGAGAAACCCACGCCTGAGTGTAGAGAACCCAAATCTTTTATAATAGGCAGCAAAAATGCTTGCCCTTTGCATGATGTCTGTCCTCCAAGGCTGTTAGTTATTATCTATCCTTGAAGAGAATTCCAGCACAAAGGAAGTCATCACCTCAGCTTGTAAGATTTGCGGGGAGACACGTGGAGAATCAGCTCCCAACAGCACATGCTTTCTCATTTTGTTATTCCCATTTGACATATGAGAAAGTCAAGCTCAATTTCATTTTAAACACATGAAATGACCAAGTTCACACAGATTGGAAAACAGCAGATGGAACCAGGATTCAAACCTATGTTCCCCGTCTTTCACTTTTCTCTAAAACTGGCCCCTCTGGCCTCAGCAGCAGCAGTTCAGGCAAAAGACTTGATGGAGAAAGAAGGTAGGAAAATATCTCTCTGCTCAGAGATAGCTTTCAGTGACTGTGAGGATTTCAATTCCCCAGTATCACCCTCTCCCCAAGCAGGGAAAGCTAGAACAGACTCACTTAAAAGACAATGGCTTCTCTTGTTCACTTAGATGCCCACCTTAAGGCCTAGGCAGTCATAGAAGATCGCTAACGACCATTGCCCACTTGAGCCAGGGCCAGGCCAGCAGAGTCCTCCTCTAGTGGAGCGTTCAGGGAATTTCTAGCCTTAGGCTCAGACAGAATAAGATCCCATATATGTGGACTGATAAATCCTCACTTTAAAACCCAGTGTGGTTCAAGCTGGTTCTTTTTCCCCAAAAGCCATGCAGGGAAACCTCAGCATGACCAAGGTGTGTCAGGGATTCTGGCTGTGGACCCAGATGAGTTCAAGTGGCCTCGGGGATCAAACTTCAGCCTCCTGAGCCCCAGAGTGAGTCAAACCCAGGAGCCAGTAGTGGCCTGTCACCAAGGCAGACTTGGCGCCACTAGATTTCCTGGGGGATCTGATGTGGTTTTTGATACTCATTGACATTATGTTTTGAGCAGCACAATGCAAGGAATTCTTAAATAGTCAAAAGAGCTGCTGTCAAGACTAGAGATGGCAAGCATCCTTGCTCCAGGGTTGGAGGAGAAAAGGAAAGAAGAAGCAGGGGACAGCAGGGTGGTCACCATTTCCAAAGGGTCTGCTTCCAAAACACATTCTTAGAGAACGCTGCTTGTTTTAGGCAACTTGACCAACATGGAGGAGCCGATGGAAGACTTTTTCTCCTTTACGAAACTCATGTTAAGGTATGTTCTGTTAAAAATGTGAAGGAGAAGCGTGCCCTGGTGGAGCAGTGGTTGGGTGCAGTCCACATACATCCTAATGTCCCAAGTTTGAGTCCCAGGACCAGTGGAAACAAGCAAGATGAACAACTATGAATAAAGAGCTGCTTCCTCCTCTCTTCCAGTCTACCTGCCTCTGCTCATCTTCATTCCTGCCTGCGCCTTTTCTTTTTAAAAAAAAACAAAACAAAATACAAATGTGGGCTTCTTCTCTGGTGGCCTCAAGGGAAGGAGGCCAAGATGGAAGATGACATCATCAAGGCTCAGGCCGCCCAGCCTGGTGGTGACACGATCTTCATTCAGGAAGATCACCTGCAAGGAAATACCAGTCAGAAAACTTATGAAGATGGATGACCAGTGTTTTGCTTGCCATGACATTTCCCCATAAGCACCAACACATTTCCTGATGATACCCAACAATCATATATTTCAGATTTCTGTAGTAGAAGAAAAAAGTCTTCTTGGACATTTAATGATTGTTGGCAAGAAATGTGCTGCTGACCTGGGCCTGAGGATGGGTTATTGGTTGGTAGTGAGAATAAGGCTCAGATGGGCGATAGTCTGTCTGCCATCTTCATCTCCACGTCCTTGGTGTTTGGCAGATGAATTAGCCTCCTGGTGAAGCATATTTTGGGGATAGTTGTCCCTTCTCTGGGCCATTATTAAGTTCGCAAATTCCAAAGTATTGACTAGTACACTTATTTTTGCCTGTGTATGGATTCAGGAAATAATGTTAAAAACCCCATACATAATAAAGTACACTGATAGTTACATGGCAAAAAAAAAAAAAAAAAAAAAAAAGAGAGAGAGAGAAAAGAAAAAATGGGAAGGAGAGTGCCCCTTGGATGGCGTGCCAGGAGGCAGAGCTGTGTGTGTCTCTAGGCAGTCCTAAAGTCTCATTTTGTTCATTGCGCAAAGATGAGAAATAAAAAGAGATGCTATTACAAATAAACATTTCCAATTAATTTGCTGGTTCAAACAAAACTGACAAAGAAAAATAGAAAAAAAAAAAAATAACCTGTTGGCAACACATATTATTTAAAAAATTCAACAAATGCTAAATGATACTCATTATGAGCTAGACTCTATTCTAACTACCTGTGAATATTTGTATTCAGAAATGTAAACTCATTTAATCTTCCCCGCCACTCTAGGAGGTAGGTATTATCCTTATGCCTGTTCTAACAAAGGAAAACACTGAGACTGAGAGACCTTATTAAGCAACTTGTTCAAGGTCGCTGTGCTGGAGGCAGTACTGGGCCGGGATCCCCCAGAGTTGCCTCAAAGCCTGTGTCCTCAGTGGCCACGGGAAGTCAAGTTCAGAAGTGCCGCCACCTGCAGAAAAGGGGGCAGGAGCACCAGCTCTGGAACTAGAGACATCTAGGGCTGAATCCTACCACCTATGAGCTGTGTGACCTTGGGCAGCTAGCTTAACTTCTCTGATCAGCATCTATTAAATGGGGATAAGGACTCGATGAGAGGACACAAAAAGCCTAGCACATAAGAAGTCCCTCAGTAGCTGATAACTCTTGTTATTATTATTGCCAAAGAGAGTAAGAGTTCTGCTGCTGTGACTGTCCTGGCTCCGCTTAGCAAGTCCACTCTGGCTGTCTCTCTTGGAACATAGATTCTGGGGTTAAGAGATGAGCTCTCTAGAGTCCTTGGACTCCCCCAGAAGATACCACTCAGCCAGGTGTCCCGCAGCACCGCCCCCAACCCCCATCTAGGTGCACCCTTGTGGCTCTGTGTTAAGCCCACGCCTAGGTTGTAGTCTACCTATAGCCCAAGAACTCAGGTTCATGGCCTGAGATGGCAGGAGGGGGCATGGTACGGGGACAACCCCTGTACTTCTTCCTTGCCCACTGCCTGCCTGCCTTCATTCCTGCCTGCATTCCTCTTAAAAACAAGAAAAAAAATAGGTTGGAAGGCAGTTTCAGCCTATCTCCCTAGACAGGATACCCCTTTCCCCAATATCCCTCACCAAGCACCCAGCTGTCCAACACAGCCTCCTCTGAGTTGTCAGGGCTGCTGAGAGTCAGCAAAAGCCTCCAAATCCCAGGGTGAAGAATTTAAAATCTATGTCTTGATTTGCCTTTTATTAAAAAGACTAGGGAATACAACAACAAGAATTAATGCCACAGAACTGTACAATTAAAGCGCACTCTTTTCTTTCTTTTTTTTAAAGAAGAGGTGCAGGCAGGAATGAAGGTGAGCAGAGGCAGGCAGGCAGGAAGAGGGAGGAGGAAAAAGCACTTTTTGTCTTATTCAGTTATTCATCTTGGTTGTTCCCTTAGCCCCGGGACATGAACTTGGGTCCTTGGGATAGATGTAGATTGTGTCTGGCTGGAGGCAGCATACCTAACTGCTACTCCACCAGGGCATGCCAAAAAATGGTATTTTTCAATGTTTATGTCTATTTTACCAGAATAACACAAAAATAGCACATGAAAGGTTCTAGAGATGGATGGTAGTGATGGATGTACAACAATGCAAAAGTTCTTAATGCCACCGAACTGTACATTTACAAAGAATTGGACTAGGTGATTTTATGTTATGTTTATCCTACTACAATTACAAACAAAATGCCTGACTCCCTACCCTTCTTGCTTCTCAGTTGCTCTGCTCAGGTGGAAATAGGCTTCCCAGAGGCCTTTGCAGCACTGCTGAGAAGCAGGCTCTGAAAGGAACTCCAAGTCATGCGCGTCACTCCCCTTTGCCAATGTCTGGCCGTGTGACCTTGCTGAGCACCCAGCCTTCTCTGGGCCGCAGTTCTGTGATAGTGATGGAAGTGGATGCACCCTAAGTGGCTTCCCAATTTGGACATTCTCGGAGTCTATGATCTAAGTCATTGAAAGGACACCTCCCCGAACCAGGAATACTTGTTCCCATCCCCCCGAGAGGGTAGCTTAAAGCTGCAGGATGTGAGCCCTCAAAGCCTGGGACTGAGGATAACGGATGGGAAGAGGGTTTTTAGAAGCCTGCTTCGAGAAGCCAGCTGGGGGTTGTCATAGAGACACATGCTATGAATAAACACACCCCCCTCTGGATGTCTGCTTGGCCTTTTAGAGTTTACAAAGTACTCCCACTTCCTTACCTCTGGGATCCTTTCTCAGCAAACATCAGAGAGTCCCTTCTCTGTGCCCAGCTCTGGGCTGGCCCAGGGGCAGGAGGGCAAATAGAACATGAGATATCTCTGGTTTCCAGGAGACTCCCAGTGGTGGAGGCAGCGGTGTGCACAGAGCTTGGACTGGGCAGACGAGGGCATGATTGGAGGAGTGGGCAGCTTGGGCAAAGGCCTGGAAGAGAGAGAAAGGTTGAGTGAAGTGTTTGAGAGAGTGGGCTGGGAGTCACTGAAGCAGGGTCAGAATCCTTCAGGTCACACTAAGAGGTATTTCTTTTTCCTGAGAGCACAGGGTGTCATCTGAGGGGTCATTAAACATGCAGAGAGGACACACTGTCACATTTGGGTGCAGACCATCATATAGATAAAGAGTGGTTGGAGGGACAGGAGAGGGACAGGAGGCCCAGGTAAGAAGCCAGAGCAGCTCTCCAGGAGAGGCTTGGTGTCCCAGACTCTGCTTTCCTGCTGAGGGTTCACACAGGTCAGGTGATTGCCCAAAGTCAACATCGAGTTAAGAGTTCCAGTTTTGAGTCCCTAGCTGAAACTTTCTCACCTCCCTGAGCCTTAAAATTCCAGGCCCTAAAATGATACCTGCTGAGTACTTAATACAAGTCGGTTCTGAGTGCCTGGCGCACACTACATCGTTGAGCTCCACCAACAACTCTAGGAGATCATACTGTTGAGGCTGCAAGGCACAGAGAGGCTAAGTAACATGCCTCAGATCACAGAACTGGTAAGAAAAAGTCAGGATTATTACAAGACCGTGGCAGGGAAAGGCAGCGGGTGCATTCTCCAACGCCCTGGAGCACGTGGTGTATAGGGTGGGGCTTCCAGCGGGTGGTGGGAGGGTGTGTGTGTGTGTGTGTCTATGTGTGTTTTGGGGAGATAGATAGGGACTGGACCATGCCATGGAGGTGTGGAAGAGCACCCTGCGTCCCCACAGGGGACGAGTGTGGGCTCACCCTCTAGATCACTGATGGAATCCGCCAGGGCCCAAAGGAAGCAGCCAGCACATGAGTGGCGAGATCTGAGTTTTAGGCTCACTTCTGCCCTGAACCTGCGGTGTGACAGCAGGTCTCTGGGGCTGAGTTTTCTCACCAGAGGCCTGAACACAAGATGTCCAGTTCTCCCAGTTCTGCAATTCTCACTAGAACACAATCTCCCCCACTCCCAGAGACTAAAAGGGTATGGGGCTGCAGGGTGGAGAGGAGGGGGCAATGGACTAACCTTTTTTCAAAAACCTAGTTGACCGCAGAAAGCACCTTCCCCTAATCTCCCTATCACCTGGGGCCTGAGCTGGGCTTTGGGGGCAGTATCCCCAGCTACTTCACTTGGCAGGCCTGTAGGGACCAGGTTCCCAGCACACTCTCCAGAGCCCTGGCTTGTTTAGAAAGTGTCCTCCTAGGAGCCTGAGTCACTGGGTGCCTGGGTGGTCTGGGGGAAACCACAGTTACTGAGAGCACCATTACAGAGGGTGGCTGGAGGACAGCGGGACTCCCTGCTGTGACCGCTGTAACAGTCTATTCTGCTTATAACTCAGGTTTCCCATCCATAAGCCAGGAGGCTGGAACACTCATGTGGGTGGGGCGCAGGGAAATCTCAACGCCTATGGAGAAAGGCAGCCCCCAGGACTCTCCCTGACATTTGAGGTCATCCAAGGAACTCAGGGGACCCTCAGTCTCAGGACAGGGTGCTTCTGAGCTCCCAGAATCTAGCTTTCAGGCTCACAGACTATGCCAGAAGGACAGACTCATTCCAGCAAAGCGGACCTGCCCCCAGATGGCACCTAAGACACACAGATGGCTGTTCCTTACTGCAGGAAGCCCGGACAAATCACAGCACTAATGTCTGCATCAGTGTTTCCATCAGAAAAAAAGGCAATAAATGAGCACAGCCACAACAGAAGTTCCCCTGAAGATTAGATGCATGGAAGACTCCTGGCTCGAGCAGGGGCTTGAAATCAGGAGTTGATGGTATTAGTTTGGACCTGAAAAGAAGAAACAGGACTCCAAGCCCATCTATATGTAGAATAGCCCAGCTCTGCTCAGGTAACCAAGGCCTGTGCAGTGCAGCTATTGGGCCTCCCTGCAGGTGTGGGGAGCTCCACACTTGGTTTAGATGCGAGGGTGGCAGGTGAAGGAATGATAGATTCTGAGCTAGGAGGGGAACCCAGGAAAAAGTTTTCTTGTAGGGACAACATGGCTTGTGAGGTTACCTCTTGAATCAATGTAGAGGGTGCCAAGGTAAGCACCCTTCGAGCAACTGGGAGTTGGGGAAAAGATGTCACTGTCTGGTCTGCATGAAGTAGATCCTGTAGTGAGAAGCAGGAAGCCTGAGTCAGATTCCCACATCTAAGATGACAGGTAAGTACTTCCATGCTCTGGGCCTGTTTCCTCATCTATAAACCCCTGTCTCTCTTACTCTTTAATGAAGGGGGTTTGTGATCATCCCTTTCACATCAAAGCAGTGTGGGTGTGGGGTGACTAGCTTCCTCCTTTAAGGGCAAGGAGTCCCTCTCAGGAGACTGGCCTTGGGGGACTATGCTGGGTTCAGGGATCAGCTGATTCTGTCTGCAGCCTGGTCTTCCTCCTGGGAAGTTCCTACAAGGAATTTCTAAAAACCCAGCTCTGACCACTTCCTTGGCCCACTTACTACCTCCTGAATGTTAGCCCAGAGATTCATCTTGCAATTTGAGGGCCCCCAGCTTCCCTATCTAACCCTGGCCCAGTATTACACTGGCACGCATCGGTTATGGACCAGGTGCAGTGGGAACAATCTCATTCCCATCTTACAGGTGGTAACACTGAGGCATGTTGAGAGGTCTTTAAAGTCACTCTAAGAGGCAGAGCTGGAATTTGGACCCAGAGAGCCAGGCTTCAGAGTATGTCAAAGCTTCCCCTTCCTGCCACCTGAATGCTCTGCCCAATGGATACCTCCTGGTGTCTGTCACTGCCAAGTCACCATGTTGCGCCTAGCCCCCTCCCCTCTAACCTATCAGCTGGTCACTCTTGCAAGGACCAGAGATGAGGCCCTGAGTCCTCTCAGCAGGCCTTCTGATTCCTCTCCTCAGCACTCTTACGGAACTGGTTCCTTATTCTATCTTGCTGGTGCACCCTAAAACTGCCAGGGCCTGAGGCGCCTCCCAACCTCATCCCACACCAAGAATAGATACACCAGCAAGGCAGAAATCCCCGATGAGCATGCTCAGAGCAGGACCTCAGAGCAGGGTGTCCGGTGTGTCTCGGCATCAGCAATGACCAGCCCAGAGGCACCAGTGTGCCTTGGTATGGGGACAGGATTACCAGGGGTGAGTCAAGTCTATTGGTAAATAACTGGGAAACGATGTGGACTGGTGTATTTCTTGGAGGATATGGTGGCCATGATGCCTATCTGCTGGCATTCACACTCATATTCATGTGTAGTATTCCCACATCTTAGTAAGAGCCATAGCATATGGCCGGCATGATGGCATGTCACTTCTAGGATAAGGTTATAAAAGGTGGCAGCTATATTCTTGGTTGCTGTCTTTTGGATCACTTACTCTGGGGGAAGCCACATCATGAAAAGCCCAATGGAGAGGCCTGCATGGCGAGGCACTGAGGCCTCCAGCCAACAGCAAGCTTGGAAGTGGGTCTTCCGGCACCAGTTAGGCCTCAGATGACTGCGGTGGTGGCTGACAACTTGACTGCAACCTCATGAGACCCTGAACCAGCACTGCCCAGCTGATCCGCTCCTGCATTCCTGACCCAGAAATTGTGAGATAATAAATGGTAGTTGTTCCAAGCTGCTAAGTTTTAGCATAATTTATTATGCAGCAATAGATAATACACAGGACTTCTCAGAGCGTTTAATGTGCTAATGTAAATCTCTAAGAAGGAACATATACAACGAAACATTCTCCTTATTTGACTAAGAAGGCCTTCTTTTTTGAATTTTCTCAAAAGGGAAAAGTGACTTAAGATGGCTCTGCTCCTAAATTAGATGAATACAGCCTCACATGGGCAGATTTTGAGCTATTTGGTGGTGGGTGGGAGGGTAGCTTGTCTGGTCTTAGAGGTCTTCACTCTGGGGTTCAGGTAGGGTCTAGAAGGCGACTGGTGGGCCCAAGCCCCACCACCTCAGTATTCCTTCCTGAAGGCATTTAATCAAAGCGGTGGGAAAGTGTCTTCCAGCTCATACATGTCATGGACTTGGGGCTCCCCCCATCAGATGGGTGAGTTAAACAGGCTGCTTGGTTCAAGCACTCCCCTCCTCTGCCCCAGATCCTATCCCATGGACACATCACAGTCATGGGTAGGGAGGAAAAGAATCTTCTCTGGCCACAAGAGTAAAGCTATATCCTTCCTCCCATCTCAGTGCATTTCTTCTGCTGTTTATTCCCGGATGTCCCTCTTTATCTCTTTATTTAAAAAAAAAAAAAAAAAAAAAGACAGTTAAAAAAAAAAAACTATAATGCGAATACTTTATTATCAACTAGTGACTGGTATTAGCTTTTTGTCTGGGCATTAATATTTCAAAAGCCATACACCAAACCCAGGCTTTTCCACCTAGCTCTGCTGTATCATTTTCTTAAAAAAAAAAAAAAGACAAAATGAAGAGGAGGAAGAAGGAAAAGAAAGAAAATATATCTGTATTGAAAGAATTATAAGCCAAAGTGCGTCTTTCTTGTTTTGTCCATATACACACATTGCACCATACATAAATAATTACATTGTAAAAATGACTCCATAATTACAAGTATAATATATATTTCCATATAATATATAAAACTTTATATTAAATCTAGGTAGATGATATTTGGGGGGTTCGTCCATGGGGCTATGTCTCTGGGCCCCTCCCACGGTAGGACCCTGGCGGCGGCCAGGCCTCACGGCGGCCCCTCTGCACGGGGCCGCTGCCTCTGCGGCTGCGCTATCTGTGGTTGTTGAGAAGGATCTCCAGCCAGCAGGGGCAGGAGGTGATGAACTGCCGGGAGTAGCAAGGCCCCCAGCCCTTGGCGAAGCTGATGCGCACACTGTTGGGGTCATAGGGGCCATCGGCGGCGTCGGGCTCGGGCGCCTGCTGCAGCAAGCCGGAGCGCTCGAAGTCGAACACCTTGATGGAGTAGCCGGGGGGCACCTTGCGGACAACGAGGGCGCGTCCACCTGGCGCGTCCAGAGTCGGGGAGTTGACGAAGATGGGGTGCTCGCCGCGGTTGTAGGCCCACACGCCGTCCGGCTCCTTGCTGAGCAGGATACCGAAGCCGATCTTACTGCGCGTCCGCCGCACCGACTCGCTGCGCTGCTCCAGGTTGAGCTGGCCCAGGCAGAAGCCGCTGCCCTGAGGTAGGTCGTAGAAGATGCTGACGGCCTGGTCATACACCGCGTAGAGGCGGCCCACTCGCGTCCGGTGCTCCCAGTATGCGACACTGCACCAGTGGCTCGGCTTCGTGGCATCTGGAGACATGCTGGCGTCTGCGGGGCAAGCATAGGCACCGGGGCGTTATTCAGGTAGGGAGGAGGATAAGAGGGGAGTGGAGGTGGCGGGATCTGGGCAGCAGATGATGGGGGGAGGGATTCCACAGACATGCATACCTACTGCGAGCGAGCTTGGTCTCCAGAAAATCAACACAAAGCAGGACACCCTTCCCCCCCACCCCCACCCCGCCACACACGCAAAGGAGAAAAAAGGCCATTGACCTGCAGAGAAAAAAGGCACCTACTATGTGCTGCGGATACACGAACATGAATCACACATGGCTCCAGACAGAAGGATTTTTACAAGTTCTCGGGAGAGGGTCAATCAGCTACCAGAAGACGGGAAAGGAGACCGAGCACCTATAAGTTCCAGGCGACATCGCTGCTGCGCTTCTTACACCTGTGCTTTCTGGGTCCTCACCGTCAGTGTGAGGAGGCCACCTGATTTTACAGATGAGGATCCAAGACACCAGCAGCCCGCCTGAGCTCACATGGCAGCAAGAGGCATAGCCAGGATTGAAATCAGTTACTCCAAGCAGTCTGAACAGAGCAGTGAGGTGAAGCTATCAGGGATACAAATTACTGCTTGGAGGGGCCTCCGGCCCATGAAGGTGGGTGGGGTGTAGGAGCTGGCCCCCGGAACCTCTTCCAGCCTGGAGTCATGGCATTTTCGTGGGAACCTGTCCACAAAGCTGCCCTGAGCTCTCAGCATCAACCTTGAACTTTGTCTCTCTGCACCCCAAGTTGGCCCTCTTGGCAGGAAGTACATTTTTCACCAAAGCTGCAGCCCCCTCTGTGAGACAGAAGAGTTAGGTCCCAGGTGCTGCAGAAAATGGCTCTTCAAGGGCTCCAGGGTTTATTGATTCTCCCAGGCGTGTCCTGTTTCTCTTCAGGCCAGTTTCCCCACTGAGAGCAAAGAGGTGGCCTGAATGACGACTGAACCCTTCCTCACTCAATCTGGGCATCTCTGCGTGTGTGGGTGCATTTAACACTCTTTTGAGAGCAGACCACAGACAACCTATCAGCCGGGGCCTTTTTGAAGGGCTGTCATCCTCGCTGTGCTGGGGGCTGATCGGCTTTGTCCTAAAGCCTTCTCATGTCTGGTCTTCCCTTTGAACATGCAGCTCTGAATAGGAGGTAGACACCCCTGACTGCCCAGTGAGGTGGCATGATCACCATGCCTGTTCCTGCACAGCCAGCCCAACTGCGACTTCTGCACTGGGGAGAAGTTGTTAACTGGAGGCCTGCTGAGTAAGGAACTTGAAGGCTTGCTTTCTCTTAAACAAACTGATCTTAGTCCAGCCAAACCCAAGGAAGACAAGAATTCTAACAACTTTACTCAGGAGCCTGGGTGAGGCCAGTGGTCTGCCTTCAGCCCAGCCTTGTATAGAAGTTCCAGGGCCACAGAGTGACAGGGTCCCCGATGTCCTCTTATGTGCAAGGAGGCCCGCCTAACCACCCAGCATCTGCCTGAGTGGCCTCTTGTAGGCTGCAGGCTCTGCTGTAGCCTTGGGCTGGCCATGGGTGTGTCCCTCACCCCCTAACTGGAATTGAGGTCCCAGCCAGAGGTCCCCACCAGCCCCTGAGGATGTACCGTTTTGCCTCAGTCTCTGTCCAGGTCTTTCGTGGTTCCAGCTACTGGCCAGGAGAGGAGAGGAAGTGGTACTGTCCCCTCCCCTCAGCTGATTTGCCCGTCAGTGGGCAGAGACAGCTCTGGTCTGTGGTGTGTACCAAAACTGTGGGCACTTGGCCGGTCCCAGTGGTGGGCAGCCAGGAAAGCCCCAACCATTGCCCCTTTCCCCACCCATCCACCTGGCACTCGTCAGTGTCCCCAAGAGTCAGCAGAGCAGCACCATCCCGGCCATGAAATGCCAGCACTGACATCCTCACTATGCAAGGAGAACGTTCTAGTGCACGAGGCCCAGCGGTGGGGAAGGAAAGCAGCTAGCTGCCCTGGAATGCGCAGGGTGACAGGACAGGCTGCAGGCGTCCTGAGGCCTTCTATGAGCGAGGTGCCTTCTTCCTAACAGCCTTGCTTCACCTCTTATCTCACTTCACAGGTGAGGAGGTTGAGGCCCGGGGGGGGGGGGCGCTAACAGACTGAGAGTAAACACACCACTAAATGCTGGAGCCAGCAGCCTCCAGCAGAATCCCCTCAACCCAACCAATGAGCAGGTCCCTCCCATTCTCTAGCCTCAGTTTCCCTATCTGTAACACCCTGCTCTCATGGTCTGAAGTCTAGAGGTACTTACCCACAGCTGCGAAGCCACCACCGCCCCACAAGGAAAAGGTCTCAATCCCAAGGACTCACTGCAGTCTCTCTGAGGGACTACTGCATCCCCTTTTACAGATCAGTTTCAGAGAGGGCACTGGCCATAAAGTAGAGTTCTGCCCCTGCGGGTAACAGTCACTCCATTGTAAAGGCAAAGGATGGGGGTGGCTGGGGTGGGGCTAGGGTGCAGCTCTCCCAAAGCCTTCGATTCCATGCCAGGTGGGAATTACCCTCTCTTCTCAGCACCTCTTGCCCCAGCCAAGCCAAAGGCCTCCTCACCACCTGACCTCACCTCATCCACACCTGTGTCCCCAACCTTGTTCCACTGTCCCTCACAGGATGTTATCTTAGTGAGCTACCCTAGGACCCAGCCTGGCCCAACTGTCTGACTCAGAGACACTGTTGGGGACAGGTCTCAGAGTCTGTGGCCTCTGAGGTGGAGACTGGTAACATCTCAACCAGGCCTGGGCTATGGCTAAGTCTTCCAAATTTCAGGAGATAGACTGCCACGTCCGGGACTTCTGCCCTCTCCCTCCTGCATGCCTCCAGCCTTAACTGCAGCCCCTCCCTTGGTCTGAACAGGTGTCTGTGCTGATGGTCGGTGAACCCAGCAGGTCTAGATGCGCTAAGAGGAAGGGGTAGGTCTCAATCTGCCGCACACCTGTCCCAAGGCTGCATGTATCCTCCAGGTGCTCTTGGAACATGCTAAAAGGGAAGGAGGGAGGAAAGAAAATACTTCCTGTGACTCTACACCACTGCTCTCCCTATGGACTGCTGCCCAGGGATGGGGTCAAAGGCCTCAGATATGAGGCTATGCATGGGTGGTAGGTAACGACTTAGGTGTCAGGTCTGATGCCAAGCACAAACCAGCATGAGCCCATCATCATGCTGGGTTGGGAGGCCCTGTCTCTACCCTGCTTCCCAAATCTCGGCGCTCCAGAGATCGAGGAACCTCCTAGCATTATCTTGTCCAGGGAGCCCCAACACGTTGGGTTTTCACAACCAATTATGTCTATTTTTTAATAGGAGGGCCGCCACCATTTCATTTTGTCATGTCCAGGTGTATTAAAAACTCAAATGCCATTTCTGACCATAGCTCAGAAGTAGAAGTTGATACTAACACAATAGGGAGGGACCTAAATGTGAAATCAGATTACAAAAAATGTTTTACATTGTCTATTTCTTTTCCTGTAAATGAAAACATTGTCCTGAGACTGGGAACCCCTGAGAGAGTCAACTATCCCATCCCCTGGAGATGGTGCCCTGTGGGGTACAGAGCGATGGGCCCAAGGACACATGGCAATAAGTGGCAGGACTGGGACCAGATTTTGAGACCCACAAATTCTAATCTAATGCTTGACATATGACCCCAAAGGTGAGCGTGAGACAGACCTAAGGCTACTCATCCCTGATTAATGTGTGGCTGCGGATAAGCTGTTGGCGGCCCCCAGCCTCCGTCTCAGAATGGACTTATTTATCATGGAGTACTTCACACATGCAGCCCCTTTTTGTATTTTTCTGGAAATGGATGATAAATTCAGTGCAGAAAGAAGCAGCAGTCTGTGTATTAGCCCCAGCACTGTCCTAACCCTTCCAAGACTCCTTATCGGTGCAGGGTCACGACTCAGGGCCACCATCATGGGACGTTGCAATAGAACAGTGGGTGGCAGTGCCCTTTGCAAACTGTAAGTCACTGTCTGACTAAACATTACAGTTTAGCCTCTGCAGTGAAAAGTGCCAGTTAGTGATGGAATGCAGGAAGAAACAAAGAGAGGTTGAATGTCTGTTGTGGTACTGTCAGCCCCTCCCACTGTATGTACTTGAGGATCCCCTGCAGGAGCCAGGTGTCCCACACAAGATGACTCGGAGCCCAGGTCCTCCCTGCGCTTCTCCTGCCACTCCTCTGTAGCCTGGCTGCAGGGTGTGAGGGGACGGTCTCTTGCAGAAGATTCTTTTTCCTCTCTGTGGCTCCAAGGCTGTGGTCCCGCCATCTCCCACAGCCATCCACCTAATTAGGAACCAGCTCCTTAATTGCAAATAAATACCAGGGAGTCAGACCCGAGTGAACAACATCAAAGATGACCGTGCTCTGACCGAAACTCCTGCTCACTCCCCCTGCTCGGGGTCTGGCCTAATTCCCAGCCAGGCTCTATCTAGGTCCTGGGCTGGGAGGGTTCTGGCAGGAGGAGGCGAGGAGAGGAGAGGAGAGGAGAGGAGAGAAGAGGAGAGGAGAGGAGAGGAGAGGAGAGGGGAGGAGAGGGGAGGAGAGAGGAGGTGTGGTGCTGTGTCTGGGGTAGATCTGGCTGAGGGCGCCAGCCTGTGGGCCAGGGTCCTGAAGCCAGGTGTCCTGCCCAGAATTGGGCTGGTCATGTCCGTTCTTCTGGCCTCACTTTCCCCGTCTGAACAGTATGCTCTTCATTTCTGCTCAGAGCTCTCTAGTCATAACCACCCAAACCTGGAAAGCAGCTCAGAGAGCCATCTGCAGAATGGATGTTACGACTGAATATTTGTTGAAATCTAACCCCCCAGTGTTAGAGGTGGGTTCTTTGGAAGGTGATATGGTCATGAAGGGGGAGCCCTCATAAATGAGACCCTAGGGGGCTCTCTTGTCTCTTCAGCCACGTTGAGGACACATGAATATGAACATCTGTGAACCGGGAAGTGAACTTTCACTAGATAGCTAACCTGCTACACCTTGATCTTGAACTTTCCAGCCTCCAGAACCGTAAGAAATAAAGGTGTTGATTAAACCACCGAGCTAAGGCTATTTGCCTAGAAAGACTTGGAGGATGAATGAACAAAACAAGGTACATCCTTACAATGCAACACGACTGGCCAACACACTCGTGAAATAAAACCACATGGTTTGATCTTAAATGCATCAAGCCAGTGCCCTGGTGGAGTAGTGGTTAGGTTTGTCACCTCTGGCCAGTATAGGCCACATACATTCCAAGGACCAGGGTTTGTGTCTCGGGGGCCGGGGAGAACCACTAAGATGTCTTCCTAAATAAAATATAAAACTGCTTTCTCCTCTCTCCAACTACCTACTCATTCCTGCCTGTACCTTTCCTTTAAAGGAAGACACGCACGCACGCACGCACGCACACATACGCACGCAAGCACACTCCCACACCCAAATGCATCATGTTGACTTTAAGTCAGACACAGGAGATACACAGTTCGTTTCCTGTGTATAAAACCCACAGTAGGCAAAACTGACCTACTAATAGAAATCTGAACAAGATCATCTCTGGGGAGCAGAGACAACCAGGAAGGGGTTGATTGGAACACAGGTGCACCCACTGCCAAAACTCATGCCCTATCTACGTAGGACCCGCACATTTCATTGTAAGCATGACACTTGGAAAGCATGGCCATGAGGAAGTGGAAATTTGCTCTGGGGCCAATTCTCTGCAGCAGTCCTCGGCAGGGCTCAGTGGTGACCCAGGGAACAGTCCCTGTGTTTCCAGGAGGGCATGGGGGGCCCCGCCTCTCTGGCGCCTGCATTCCTACCACCAGAGGGTGGTGGATGCTTGTGGTGGCAGGAGCACGGCCTGACAATAGGCCCTGTCCCTTGCACTGAGCCTGCCCCTCCAGTGGTTGGCATTCCTCTGGTTTGGCCTCTCTGCCCAGTGAGGGTGCTAGGAGCCCAACGTGTAATTTTGTGGGGGTGCTAGGGCACCATGGGGACCAACAGCAGTCTAGGGGAGGCAGGAAGAGCTGAAGTCCCAAGAAAAGCGTTCAGCTTCTTCGAATCAGCAGTTTTCTGTCCAAACAAAGGGCAGGACAGTTTGTGTGCTCCCCCGTGGGCCACGCGCTCCAGAAGCATGAGCACAAGCCATGCTGCTCATTTCTTCACCAGTCCCCACTTCCTATCTGCCCAAACCGCCTGGGATCTGGCTGTCCTAAGAAGGGAAGCTGAAGGGTGCCCAAGTTAAAGTCCCTTAGACTCTCAGGGTGCTAGGAGTGAAGGACCCAGGGCAATGTCAGGGAGCCAGACCCTGCACCGTACAGGCTCTAGGGGCCTAGCCAGGGCTCCACCATGTTCAAAGTCTTTGCTGTGGTTTTACACCCTTCTGGGCCAATAGTAGCCTCCCTGCTTCTCCCAGGGCTGGATGGAAAGGGCCATACCTCAGTGAGCATGAGACAAGGGCAGACAGTCCCAGATCCCACGAAGAGCTGGGAAGGGAGACTCGAAGATTCAGACTCAGAGATATTAAGTGACTAGCCCAGGGTCACCTAGCAGGTCAGTGGCAGAGCCACAGAGGAGCTTGGGGCTGGCTTTCTAATAACCCATTCCGAGGACATAGCTGGGGCCTCCTGCCTGCTTGGAAAACTCCTTTCTTCTGTCCTGTGTCATGCCTGTGGCTTCAAGTTCCCGTCCAACCGGCAGCCTTTTCATCTGCGGCTCCCAGGCCTGGGAGTAATTACGTGGCCCTGCATCTGGTTAACCTAACACCCCTTTAAAAACCTTGTTTGCCCATTAGATAAGTAGTTTTTGTTATCAAACTTATGGAGAAAAAAGGAGTTTCCACTTAACCTTCCTTTGTCGTTTTAAGCTGCAGAAATGGCTTCAGGTTTTACAGCAAGTCCAGAGATGCAGTATTAATTAGAGGCGGGCTTTTTTTTTTTTTTTTTTTCCTTTGTCAAGGGAGGGGGAGACCAGTCCTTTATTCACTGGGTTCCAGCAGTAAAAGCAGAGAAGGAATGTGCACGGGGCCATGTTAATGGTCAACAGCGTAGAACGAGCCTCCTGCTGAATTCTTTCCAAAAGCGGGGCCCAGCTGACAGGAGATCCTCTTATTTGCTCCCACCCGCCCCTCCCCACCCCCACCACAGCTCCAGCACCTTTGGCTCCTAGAGGAAGCCAGGCTTCCAAGAGGAAGTTCCTAATCGGTCATTACATCACGGGCAAGCGGTCTGGCCACCACCACCACAGCTTGCACAGGGCCCACCTCGGGACACTTTTTGAGCCCTGGTCTCTGGGACCAAGGACAGTGTTTGCCACCGCCCTCCAGACCAGCAGCTTTGTTCAGGCGTGTTTATCCCCAAGATAGGGATAAGATGGGAGTGCAAAGGGAGAATGACAGCAAGAGGAAGAGGGAGGCCAGGGAACTTGTGGCCAAAATTCACAATTTTGCAGATGCAAAAACTTAGGCTTGAAGAAGTTAAGTGACTTGGTAATAAGGTCATAGCGGAAGTCAGTCATAGGACTCTGACCAGTTGGGTGTCTCCTGCACAGGAGTGAACCAAGAGCAGGGGCTCTGGTACAGAGCTGCTCGCATGTGAATCTCAGCTGTCATTCACCAGTTGTGAAATCTTGGGCAAGTGACTTCACCTCTTTGGGCCTCAGTTGTTTCCTGATCTATAAAATGGGGATGCAATCACTAGTTCCTGAAGTAGGCTGCAGGGATTAATTTCAAATGCACCAAATAATGCCTTACTTGAAATAAGCAGTCCATATAAAATAGCTGTGATTATTTTTATTACTATTATTACCACTGTGTAGTCTGATCTCTATTATGTATATAACTTGATTTCATAAATTGACTCAGCCTGTGTGAGTTCACAAGGGTATTCCTATTAGGTAAGAATACCTGCAAGAAGAGATGTGCCAAAAGGGTTAAGGATCAAGGGGACGTCACAGTGGTAGTAGCGCCACATTTAATACACCTTTACCAAAGGCCAGGCAGAGGATGAAACACAGTCTTGACATGTTAATCCTCCCAGTAATTCCCATTTTAAGATGAGCGAGCAGAAGCCTGAAAATCAGGTAACAAGTCCAACGTCCTCAGCACAGTCGCTGCAAAGCTGGGATTCCAGCTCACCGTCTATCCAGGCTACTCGCGTGGTTGCACCCTGTGGGCTGCTGAGCCCAAGGACACAGGGTGACAGCAAAGGAACTGTTGTCACAATCCAGCCACGACCATGCCAAGCCAGCACAGAATGTTAAAAGTCAGATTGAATGTTAAAAAGGGTCCCAGTGTGTGGCAATAAGGGGACTATCGTGCACCCTCCACAGCTGCCCACTTTCTTAGGGGGGTAAAGGGTACAAATAGAATGTCATTTTTTTTGTTTTTAAGAACTATTTTATTTAGTTGTTCATCTTGGCAATTGACTCCGGCCCGGTATCTTGAACCTGGGTCCTTGGGACGTACGTGGATCACGCCGGCCAGAGGCCATGGATTTATCCACTAGGCCACCAGGGTGAGCCCTAACATCCCTTTTAACAGCTGCGGTCCCCTACGCCGCCCTACAAACACATATACTTTTTAAAAGCAGTTTCTCCCACATACTCCCTCCACCCCACCAAAATACTCCAGTCATTTTCTAGACACTGCACTAACAGATGGTGACCTTGGGAGCTGGCTGCTGTGTGTGCTGTCAGGAGGGAGAATCAGCCCCATTCTCCCAGGACAGACTCCATTCGGAGAGGCCACAGTGCAGTGCTGCGCAGATATCCACTGGTTGGGCAACCCCAGCCCAGCTGGGATGGGAATGTGGGGCAGTCAGTGTACCTGGCTGGGCTGTACCTGCCTTCTCTAGGCAGAGTGTAGAGGCCCTGCAGAGAGGCCTTTCCAGCTGCCTTGGCCCTGACCGTGCCCTGCTCTGCCCACACATCTCCCATGTCTCTGGTGGGACAAAGTGTCAGCCTGGGACAAGGAGGGTAAGGTTTCCATCCTTTTAATCTCATACAGTATTCAAACAAATCCTGAAGATGAACTCATCTTGTAGCCCTGACATCAGACAAGTGTTCACTGTGGCGCCTTCCCGGTTTCTCCAGGACCTATGAGGCTGTACTGTTCGGTGGGCAGGGGGCCCTGCCTCCCCCACCTGCAGCACCCCCAGCTTGCCCTTGGCTGTTCCGGGTGCCCTAGGTTTGGCAGCAGTGGCTGTTCTCCTAAAGTTCTGTATTCAAGCTCCTTCTCAACAACATTGCGAGCAGCTTCACCTTGAAAGAAGCCTGAGGGCTGGTAGGAGACTGATCTTCATCAGGGCTCATGAATTAGACTCTATACCAGCTCAGGCGACTGGGCCCAGCCATCTTGAAAGGAAATGCCAACCACCTAAGCCTGAAAAGAGAAAGACCCCCAAAGGAGGCAAGGCAAGGAAACTACTTGGGCCCTGGCAGGGAATCAGGATTCTTTCTCTGGGCCCTGGTAGGGCAGCACAGTGACACAGTTCAGTGAGAGGAGAGACAGAGTGATAAGCAGCTTATAAAATCAGCCACAGTTTTTGAGAAGGAACCAGTTTCTGCAACAAAAGGCTCTGAACTTTGCTCCCATTCCAAGTCCTCTTTTGTTTTATTACAAAGTTAGACTCTGAGGATGTTTGTTTTTGTACCAGAGACCCCTGGGGTAGAAAAGCCATACTGCCCTGGGAAGATTCTAAAATAACACCGCTTGTACAACTTAATGAAGCGGGATGCCTCTGTCCCCACACCCTCCCAAATTGACACTGCTCGAGGGCCCAAACTGGTGAATTCACACAGTTCAGGTGCCTCTTTGCCTTTCTGGGATCTTCCTTTAGTCTGCCGGCTCTGGGTTTTTATCTTTGCTTTAAGTGTCAAAGTCCACTGATTCAACCCAACCCTGACCCTGGTGAATCTGAGAGCACAGAAGACAAAACTGGCTCTTTCTTTGGGGGTTCAGATGGGGGCAGCCTGGCTAAGCTCAGAGAGGTGGGGATGCTGACCTGTTGGCAGCAGGTTTCAAGGAAGCCCATCTGAGGCCCAATCCCACCCACAGGCTCCCAGAGCCAGGAGAATTCAGAGCCCCTCCATTTTTCTTTCCTATCTGAAATGCAATTTAAATTTGTTTGTCAAACCTTCTGCTTCAGACCTATCTCTGGACCCAATGCAAAATCATAAAGTACAACAGGTCTTAGGATAACATCGTGTCGTTAGAATCCCAGTCAGAGCAGCGTTGAATAAGGACCTGCTTTTGTTATCCTAAGATGCTTCACTTAAAGTAGTCATTTTCAAGAACATAGTGACTTCATAAAGGCTGCGCTGTTAAAAGGCATGTTAGAATGATGCCCCCATGTGCCTGGCCTGCTGCAGCACGTGGGCAGGAATCCACACTGGTGCTGAAACACCCAAGAAGATAACCAAGTAAAGCCCCTACAGTCCAGCTCCCCAAATCTCAGGCTTCATTATCTCCTACTACTGGGGTAGTTTTAAGCCTTAAACTCTCTCGATCTAGAAGATTCCCTGAGTTCACAGGCAACAGAGGAGTGAACTGGTGTAAAGTCTAACAGTTGTGTCCTGTGGGCAGGTGCCTACAACTCTGAATACCAGGACCAGTGACATAATTTTGGGGACCCCAATACAAATGCAGGGCCTCATCTTCAAGATTCACTTAGGATTCCAGGATGGGAAAGCGCAGCCTGAAATGAAGCAGAGGCTCTTCCATACCCAGGCCCCAGGTGAGGCACTTGTCATGTACTGGGTTCCCTGGCTCCACTCAGCACTGGTTCCTCTAGTATAAACCTCGCTCAGATGGCTGAAGGGCGTTAGTGAAGGCCTCAGGAGTGATGGGCATTTGATGGCTATGAGATTCTTCCCCTACTTCCCAACTTTGTCCAACTCTTGCTTAACTGTCAAGACCCCCAAAGTTAGTGCCCTTGGACTGCCTTCCTCAGTCCTGGATCTGAGACATCACCCCTCTACACACCCTGCGGGCAGACACTCATCTCTGCCCCTCCCCAGGAGTCTCCACAGTGGGGCACTGCATGGAATGTTACAGGCAAGGACTGGGTTTCCTTGAGTTTGACAAAGGTACAGCAGGAGCAGTCTTCCACTGAGCAGACCACACCACTGAGGGATCAGGAGAGAGTGGTCAGGAGGGAGAAGCAGCTTCTGGGCTGCTGAGCTCCTGATACAGTCCAGCCAATGGAGTCAAGATGAGCTCACTATGTGCAAAGTTTGTTTCAGTGACTTAAAAAAAAAAAAAAATTGCCTAAAGCCTACAGTTATTTCATTTGGCAAATGGGGGTGAATTTTGATTTCTCTGGTTTGCTAAGTGTGTGAGCGTGAAGGGGACAGGGAGCAGGACTCTGAATGGCAGAGTCAAAGAACAGGGTGTGGTACTGATATTCTTAGTTGCCAGGTACTCAAAATTAAGCTTCCTCTAACACCAGTCTGCTGTCATTTACCAACCAGTCTCCTGTGAGTTTTGCAAGTCAAATACACCTACCTTGATTTACACTAAATATGCACTAAATAAACATCCTAACATTAAAACTACCAGAGGAGGGACACCCTGGTGGCTCAGGTGCTAAGTGGAAGTCCAAGGACTTGGTTGAGACCCAGCACTTGGGGGACAATCAAAATAAACAAACAAAAATGCTTCCTCTTTCTTCCTTCCTAAAAACAAAAAAAACAAAAAGAACCCAAAACAAAACCAAAAACAATCCAGGGACAAGGGAACTTAATTGAAAAATAATCCTTGCATTAAGTCCTTTCTTTTAAAATATACTGTTCTAATCCAAAGGTACACAATCCATGCTGTTTTGGTGAAAGCAGAGCTTTACAAACTCAATATTCTTAAAGTGAGGGTTGCTTGGCTCTGTCTTGTCTATTGCTGGAATAAGCCAGAATGCTTTAAAATAAGCAAAAAGCTAATATTGACCAGAGAGATAATTAAGCCACAATTAAATGCTAGTATTTGCTGGAAAGAATACAGTAACATAAGATTTAAATGTTCCCTGCAAATATGTTGCAAAATGACCTGCCAGCCTGGCAGATGCTCTTCTCTAAGACCCAGTCTCCTGTTTGAGGCTGTGCCACGACTGTGCATTTGCAGTGGCTCAGTGCCATCAAAGCATAAGTCCCCAGATACTGCAAAAAACAGGCCTATTTGATCCAGAGCCTGAGGTGCAGAGAGGGGAAGGAGCTGATCAAGTAGGCTGACCAAACATACTGTTTTAAACATACAGTAGCTTTTTTTTTTTTTTTTTTCATATTTCCCAACTATTTTAATATAAATGTTAATTTTGTCCTGTTTCTAATAAAACCGGGCCATCTTCAATGTGGTGCAAAAGGGGCAGTTTGGTTAATTGAGGGGGCCTAAAAGCAGCTGCCCCCTATGCCCCACATTAAAGACAGCTCCTGCTATTCCAACTCCCTCTGAGGAGATGGGAGCCGCCGTCCCCCCACAGCACCCACCTGTTTCTTCAAAGGGAGCAGAACACCACAGCGTGACTGAGCTGCAAGAACTGTGGGAGTTATTTCTGGCATTATGGGGGTTATGGGGCATTACTGGCACTGGGATGGTTAGTAGCTATGTCTGGCTCGGGGATGCTTAAAGCACCGTGTGTTTTAGGCCGGGCATTCAGTGCAGGGCTTATAGGGGCACTAAATTTGGTTTTTGCCTAAGGTGCCAAAATTCCTTGCACTGCTCTGGGCGTTTGTATGAAGTCCTGCTGGACCGCACGTCATTACTATGAGATCGCCGATCGGAAATGCATAGCACTGACTTACTGCTGCCCTGCCTGCTCTTCTCTGCTCGGATTGCTCTACCACCCTGCCCTCCCTTTAGTCACCAGCACATAACCCCATTCCATTTCTGCCATCCCAGTGTCCTGTTTTTGTCTCAAGAAAATGTGTCAAGCCACCCAACCCACTGAGTAGGTAGACAGACACAGGCCTGCAGAGATCCTGGGCCCCACGCCTAGCACAAAATCCAAGACTAGTCTCTAAGGTGAGGCCCTGCTTGGTTCCAACATGCCTTTTCTAGCCCATGTCAAGAAGGTAGCTCTATCCCTGTCGGTGGTGGTGGCAGGATGCTATTTTGATTTGTGAAAGGTTTTCCCCACTCTGAGTCTTTTCACACTGGACTCCATTCTAGGTTATGAAACCTAAGGCTCAGAGAGGCGTGGTGACTACCTGCATAATGAGAAGCAGGAGCAGTCTCACCCCTGTCTTCTGAGGCCACAGTGTGTCCCTTCTACTGTCATGGCCCCCACCAAGCATGTTGGGAAGGAGAGCCATCACCTCGCTAAGTTTCATGTCACTCACGGCAGTGCTTCAGCTCCTGTGTGGAACACACAGGCACACAGCACGACCGCTGTCAGTGAGCCCAGGTCACTGCCCCAGTGCTGGTTCTATCTGGTCTCCTTTTCCAAGGCTAACTCTGTAGCCTTCTTTTGCATGATCTAGTTCTTCATCCTTCAGTTCTTCTAGGAAAGGTAAGTGGCCCAGGGAGCCAGCTGAGCCAACTGGAGGAAATGCCTCAGGGCAGACTTACCTCCTCCTCTGGAGGAGTGTTTGCAGGCACAGAAACCTTTGATGAGCGAAGAAAGGAAGGCCTTTCCTGAATCTCAGGGAAGGCTGCGGGGTCTCTTGGGGAGAGGGGCTAAATGATCATGTCTACCCTAGTAAGTAGCACATAGATGGCCTGTGAGGAGGTATTGCTGCAGGTATCCTTTCACCGTCTTGGGGGTCACGTCCGGTCACTCTATAGGAAGCTGCCACTGAGCACTTTCTGTCCAGAAACCCCACCTCATTTAATCCTGAGAACAATCCTACGAGGCAGGTTACCATCTTACAGGGGTAAATACAGGCTCAGGGAGGTTAAGCCCTGCCCAAGGTTATGCAGCCAAAGAGTCAGAATATGAACCAGGGCAGCTGGACTCCACAGCCTCTCTTTCCATTTCTCCTTGCAGAGTCCATCCCAGAGGCAGGGTCCCTCTCCAACACACCTCCACTACCAAGGCTGACAGGCCATGCTGAGTGGGGGGAGGGGGGCACACTGCTCCCTCCCTTCCCTGTGGGCACAACTGGCCCTGTAGGCTGCCAGCATCTGCATTCCTGGAGCACAAGCCCAAGGTGGGCCCACTAAGGAGGATCCCAAGTAATTTGGCCCATAAATCATGGCCATTGTGAATTTCCCTTTTAGCCACAGGCAAAGTCAAACTCTTCCTTCCCCCACTGTGTTAACCACTCTTTGTTCACTGTATCTCTCCCAGCTCCGCCTGGCTGGGGGCCAGCTCTCAATTATTAATTAATCTGGGAGGCACAGGTTGCATTCCTGGCCACCTAACCACTTCCTCCTCGGTCAGGAACTGAAGGCCAGACCCTTTTAGTTACATCAAGTGTCTCACAACATCCCAGCCCTATCTTGTGGCCATAGCTGCAAGAAAGGACACTTAAAACCAGAGTTAAAAATAACAGCAGAAAACCCAAACACCCAGAAGTCTTTTTCCAACTCTCTCCCACAGCGCCAACATAAGCTGTGTGCCAACCTTATCATAAAGCCATGCTACGCCTCGAGTTCTCATCTGTGCAGTGGGGATATGTTGCTCCGATATGCAAGGCTGCTGTGTGTGCAGGAAGGGGGCAATTGGTGGGCCCTTCCCTCTGCTCATTCTCATCAAGATTTAAAACAAAGCTAAAATGCAATCTAGAGGCTGGGCTGGGGAAGGACTGCCTCTAACTTCATCCAGCTTGTTTTATCCTCACTGGTGCAGAAAAATGACAGGGACTGGGTGAGTGGAGGGCAGGAGAGGCTGTAATTGCAACTCAGGCTTATTAAAGTCCTTTAAGCATCCTCAGGGGTGGTGGGGAAGGAGGTGGAAGTGTGAAACCCTCTCTGTCAGGTCTTTGGGAGGTGTTTGCATGGATGAATAACCCCACCGCAAATTTGGGGACCAATGGAACAAGGTAACCAAGTTTGGTATGAGTGTAGTACCCTGTGACAGAGAGCTCCACTTGTGAGATCAGAACAGTTTTTCCAAGGTCAGAGCAGAACCCTGGGTCTAAACAGGATCTTTAAAGTCTAAATGCAAAAAAGGTCTTCCTCCTTCAGGCTACAGATATGAATGGTCACCTCATGTCAGCAGTAACACTGAATGGCTGAAGCTGACGCTAGTTGAATGAAGGTCAAGAACAAGTCAAAAAGACCGGGGAAGAGTCAAAAATGCTGGCGGGAACTTACTGGATCATTGTTGCTGGAAAGTAACATCAAGTATCCTGGGGTCTTCTCTTCTATCTTTCTCTTCTCTTCCCCCTCCCAGTATCTCAACATGACCCGGAGTATCCACTCAGTGTCCAGCTCCAGGGACTCTCACCCCTTCGAGTGTATAGACAGTCCCTGACGTACGATGGTTACAATGACTTACAATTTTTGACTTTACAATGGTGTGAAAATGATAGTCAGTACATCAATTGGGAAACTCACACAGCCATTCTGGTTTTCACTTACATTACACGCACTACTCAACACTTCTGAGAAAACAGATTTTGTGTTAGGTGAGTCTGCCCAATGGTAGGCCAACAGAAATGTCCTGTGCACCTTTACAGTGAAGGCTGAGTTCTGCTGTTCAATAGGTTTGCATTAGATGCATTTTTGACTTAGGATATTTTTAATTTATGATGGTTTTATTGGGACATAACCCCTTCTTAAGTGGAAGAGGACTGTAGTCTAGGAAAGCTCTTTGAAGTCTCATGCTTTATCGGACTCTATAATCTATCTGCTCTGGATTTGATAAGAAATGATTTGATGCCCAAGTCTTCATATAACTTTGACACTGGGGAAGAAGGGATGCTTTTGTCTTCCCGTGCCCTAAATACTGAGGCTTTTGGTTAAAGCATGCATACTGCCAAGATAGATTATTGTGTACATACAATAAAGTACCATTATAATTAGGGCTCATAAATCCAGAGTTTGTAGTAATTCTGAAAGCAGCTGGGTTTGAGTTAAAAAGAAAGTTTTACTAAACAAATGCAAAATATAAATAAGGTTTAGAAGAACTGTTTATCCTACTAGCACTGTATAAACAACGGGCATACCAATTACAAATTGCTCTTATCTGCTCACTAAAGCAGATCTCCAAATGACCTTGAACAGGAAACATTATCTGGTTAGCATCACAGTCTATGGTATTTGAAAATCACAAAACTTGGTTTCCTAGATAGTATCCTTTCCAGTCACCCACCACCCTCACGGCTTGAATTAGTAAAAAGTCCCCCAAATTGTCAACGTTCCCCTTCCATGTCTCTGGAAAGGAAGCTGCTTAGAAGGCTGACCCTCCGGGAGCTCTGGGCCCCTAGAGAGGAGTGGTGGTCCTTGGCTCCAGCAGGCCAACGTGCCACCCCGTTATCTCTGGGCCCATCTTAAAGAGAGAGCGTTCCTAGGGCATCTGGCCAAGGGACACAGCCAACTGGGATGTTTCCACGGGTGTGCCTCACCCTGTGTAGAAGGCCCTGGGCATCAATTGCAGTAGGTGCACCAGGGACTAGTTCCAGTCTCTGTGGTGACTCACAAACTAGCAGGCCCAGGTATCTGCCCTGAGAGGAAGCAGCCTTTTCAGAATTGGGGGGGGGTCAATGAGGTTTCTGAAGGAGCAGGCGAGGCCACGGGCCCGCAGACAAACATAGGAGTTTGGGGTGGTGGCAGGAAGCGGGCCCAGTGAGGTCGGGAAGCCGTCATGCTGAGAGGGGGTGTTGGTCCAGGCCCGGAGGGACAGACTGCGCGGCCCCAGAGAAGCAGGCAGAGGGCCAAGCTGGAAATACCGAGGGCTGCTCCAGCTCCAAGAGTCAGCCTTGCCAAGTCGGGGAGGCGGCACTGACGGGGATGGCAGGTTCCGGCTGGGCAGGTCCTCAAGGCCACAAGTCAGGAGCAACTGCCTGTGTCGCTGGGCACATGGGGGCTGGATCTGTGCCAGGGAGACCCAGAGTTGCCAGTGCCCCTGGGATGCCCCTGCTTGGCAACAGCCCAAGTCAGTCAGCCTAAGGACCCCTGGACAGCAAGTGCAGAGTCCCTCCACGGGGTGCCGACTTTGGGCAGAGTCAGGTTCTGCATCCAGACTAGATGATTCTGCTCCCCATCTTCCCTCCTGTTTCCAGGCGTGCTCAGCAGACACTACTGGCCACGAAGGGTCTGAAGCTGCTGCTTCTGTGGGTATTTTAGACATCATCTAGATCACCAGAACCTGTAGTACCAGCCTCAGGGGTTGCTCCTGAGCCTAGCAGGCACCTCTCCACTGTGTCCCTTGGGGAGGTCGTTCTCAGGCAGGGAAATCAGGCATACCAATGGCTGCTTTTTCTCCTGCCTCCTACCGATTCCTTTGCATCCCCCCCCCACCCCCCGATTCCTTTGCACCTCCCCTTTGGGTTTCAGTAACTACTACCAGGTAAGACCAACAAAGACAAGGATGCTGGGGCTTGTCAAAACACACGCATCCTCCAGTCAGATGGTTTGCCACATGGATTCTGTAGCTGACCCATAGTTTGATCAGAAGACTTCTTTATCCATGTTTAGAATTGGAGCATCTACTTGGTTCTTCCTCCTCAGGGCTTTTGTCCTAAGACAGGCAGACCAGCTCTCTTACTGAGACTCGCCAAGAACCACGTCGTAGCAGGTCATTTATACCAGAGTCCGACCAGCTCTACCTTCCCAAAGCACCCAGTCTGAGCTACCCCGCTGGAACAGGGAACTACAACCTGAGACCCTTAAGGCAAATTCCCGGCGGGGATAGGTGGGTAGAATATTTTTCAAGAAACTCTCATTGTGGGTTTGAGGTCCTATCAACAGACTTGCCACTGAGGTGTGAGGCCCGCACTTGCTTATGAGCCCGGGTGGCATGCCTACTGTGTGCCAGGCTGCACTCAGGCCCACTGGAGCAAAGAGTAAGTGCTGGGGGAAAAAGAGCCAGGGAAGTGCTGGAGGCTGAAGCGAGGAGAAAATAATGGAGATGTCAAAGGAAATCAGGGAGACTCTTGCTTTTGTAAACATCATTCCCTCTGGTCAGTGCCAAGTTATTTAGTAGGCTCCACACACATATTTTTCTCCCCAAACCAAAGTAGCCAGCCTGGAAGTCTGAGGGGAATAAAGGAAGCAGCATAAACATTCTTTGCAGCTGGCCCTTAGGAGGTGTGCACCAGCCCCAGCCTGTACCTAACTGTAAGAAAACTGTTGAAAATCCTTTGAGCTCTGAGGGCTATTTCCCTTCCTCCAATTCTAAACGGACAGTCACCCAGGGAAGATTTCACTCACCACCCTCGTAGGTTCTGCGAATGTCTCAGAGTTGAGGGTGAGAGGCTGTGCCATTCTGATTGCTGGAAACTCTGAAAATGACAGGGTGCCGTGGAACATGCTAACAGCCACACCTTCAAAGAGAACCTTGGATGTAGTTAAGGAAAAATAAAGATTCCTGGGGATGCGCTAAAGTCAGGGCTAGCAATCACCTGACCCAATGTCCTTCCTTTAAGAAGAGGAAACTGAGGCTCAGAGCACAGAAATTACCTATGAAGGTTAGGTAGCAGGGCCGGCCTCACAGCTGGGGCTCCTGTCTCAGAGGGAGGACTTGGTCCTCGATACCTCTGGGCTCAAGGAACAAATAAAGCTCATGAGTTCAGCCAACATGAATTATTTTTGCAAAGGGGCCTGTTTGTTTGTTCTCTGGGTAGCTGGGAGAGAGTCCTTCCTCGCATCACTGTCCAACAACTCCCGCCTCTGACTGAGAAGTGACCCGCCCGGGCTGGCCGGCACCACCACAGACTCTCAGGCAAAGGATGTGCGTTGCAAAAATGGGGCAAAGTTTCCTATTCCGAAGATAACATTGTAAGACACAGGAAGTCTGCAAGTAGAGCCTGAGTTTCCAGAGGTCTCTGTACACCCATTCGCAACCACTTCCATTGTATAGGGTTTCTAGAGATTCCGAGGCTGGGGGCTGGGACAGCACTGGGAAGCGGCCCAGTGACGGCACAGGTAAGAGCCCAGCAGAGCTGTCCCGTCACCTGGGCCTCACTGCAGTGGCAACACGGTCCCCGCTGAAGCCAGGCTTCCTCAGCCAAAAAATGAAAAGGTTAATGAAGCGCTGTTTCCCCTACTTTGGGCCCTGGTGTCCAGATTCCCAGGCCCCATCCTGGAGAGTCTCATTTATGGGGATTGGGTGGAGCCCAAGAATCTCTGTTTTAACAGCATTTAAGAAGCCCCTTTTCTACCCCTGACATGTCACCATTCTGTGAGTGGCAGGTTTAACAGCCTGGCCCAATAGTGAGAGAACTGGCTTCCTTGACGGAGGAATGACAGGGACAGGATGGAAACCAAAATAAACTGCCGTTCAAGCATCAGACGGAAGTGGTCAGTCCCAGCGCCAAGCTGGGAGACCGGAAGAGAAGGTGACACCCTGGAGACACCGCAGAAAGCCCTGACTCAGTTTGAGGTCAGGTCCTTGGGATTTGCAATCAGGGACTCGGGTTCAAATGTCCGCTCTGCCACTTCCTAGCTGTGTGTCTGGGACAAATGGCTTTAGCCTCTCTGGATCTCAGGTTTCCCATTTGTGAAATGGGATCAAGAGCATCTACAAAAATAAATCCTTGGAAGGCGACTATGGTACTAACAATAGCTATAAGCTTACTATATGCTGGGCACCCCAAGTTCCCACAACAATCCTAAGAGGTAGATGTTATTAATTGCCCAATTTTACAAAAAAGGAGGCAACTGAAGTCTTCTGACTTCAAGACCACCCACTTGTGAAGTGTGGTATCAGGATTCACAAATATTCAGTCTTCCAGGAGGCAGGGAGGCAGGGAGGCAGGGAGGCAGGGAAGCAGGGAAGCCCTCACAGGTGCTGTCTAGAACCCGGGGTGCCAGGAGACCAGACACACCTCTGCCCTCAGAGCTCCAAGTCCAGGGGAAGAAAAGACACGGCTACAAATGAGCGTTAGAAAGGAGTGCAGCCAGGCAAGGAAGGGCGGGATATCAAGTCCATCTCGAAGAGGAGGGATAGCTGAGTGTGGTGGCGAATCGGGAGACAGAGGGCAGTGATGCTGGGCTTCGGGTGTGAGGAATGGCAAATACAAATGACAACACACTTGGGTGATCAGATGACAGAACTGTGTAATGGCGTGTGGAGTCTATACTGGTTGGCTGGTGCCAGACCATGCAAGACCTTGGAGATCTGCCTGGGGTTGCACCCTTGTGTTATGAGCATGGGAGCCGTGCTAGCATGGGGAGCAAGGAGGGTCAGGGCCTGGGCGGCCCCCTACTGCTGCATGGATGCACCCCAACCCCAACAGACCATTACTTATGCACAGACCCTGCCTCCCACTTCCTTGGGGGTCCCAGCTGGTGCTTACAACCGATGCGGTTAACACTAGGCAGGTGGATTTATGAGTGGGACCCTAGGATTGTACAAAGCACCCAGTACAGAAGATACAGAACTTTTGTCCTGGTCTTTGTCAAGCATTTAGAGGTAAGAGAGACTACCCGAGTTAGCCCCACAGGGTGACCAAAGATCTGGTGTGCTACAGTGGAACATACTCCATGCACACATATGCGTATAATATATATAAACTGTGCTTCATAATTCTCTCTGCTGGATCCCTCAACTTCTGAAAGTACTGTGATATAAAATCTCATTCTTCTGGGGGTTTGTCATATTTCAAAGCTATGGTTGTGTTAGGTATATTCTTGATTAGTGTATCTTACTGATCACAGTCGCTTTCATCTACATAAGTGGTCAGTAAAAGCCGACTATATCCCACTTCTTGTATATGAGGCTGCACTGGAACAGCCACGCACCTTTTTTCATGTGTCATCTATGGAAGCCACAAGGCAAGTTGAGTGGTGGTGACGCTGTATGGCTTACAGAGCTGAACGTGCTTTATCTGCTGCTTTCCAGAAAAGTCTGCCAACCCTTAAGCTATGTAAATGTGCCTCTTTGTTTCTTTTCATGCTCTTTTGCCTGGAATTATTTTACCTCATCTTAATATGATGGCATTTGTTCTCTTTTTGTTTAGCATCGCCTCCTTATCTTTTTTCCCTCTTCTCTTAAGTTTCAACCTTCTATGTAATTTTGTTTAGGTGTGTCTCCTCTAGACATCCAACATGTGGCTGGATTTACACATAGTCTGAGAGCTTTTGTCACATTTCCTGTGACTAGTGTTTGGACTTGCCATATATGCTTTCTTTTTTAAATTTCCATGTTTGTGTAGCTTTTAGCTCGCTGAGTTTCAGAGTGGTTAGCTCTTAGGAGACAAGTGTGAGGGAAAAAGAGACTTCTGCTTTATCACTATAGTACTTGTGTGATGACGTATTACTTTATATTTTATAATAAAAAGGAGACTTTTAAAGAACCAAGATTCATGAATATACAGGGATCTGTATGATGAATTCTTTGGTCAACAAAAGTCCCAGTCACACTTTCCTTCCCGCCACTACCCCCTGCAGACACATATAGACAACAGCAACTTTATGTAAAATGTGGAGCTGGCCTTAAGGAGGTCCCTGGCCCTTTCAGTCCGACAGACCAGAAACCAGTCCCCAAGACCTGGGAAACTGCCCCTGAGGTCCCTGTCCACTCCCACCCCCACCCCAGCCCCATGCGGCCCTCTCCACGTTTTTTTTCAGAAAGCCTCCTGCTCCAGAGCCAGGCCACCACGTCCCGCCCGCTCTGTTGTCCTGCCAGCACTTCCTTCATGGCTCAGCGGACATTCCGGCGTCCGGGGAGTGGGGGGGTGGGGTGTGCGTGTGTGTGTGTGTGTGTGTGTGTGTGTGTGTGTGTGTGTGCGCGTGCGTGTGTAATGTGGGCCCAGCCCACTCGGCCCCCAGCACTGAACTGCTGCTGCCCTCCTCTCCTTGCCTGCCCCACCTCCAGAATTTCCAGTTGCCCTCTCCAGAACACTGGAGCCAAACACGACCTCCAAGAGACTGTGGGCAGGGCCTGAGTAAGGAGGGACCAGGGCCTGGGGAGCCAGTCAGACTCAAGTCCCTCCAAGTCCCTGGGTCTTTGCTCCTCTAGGCTATATAACTTTTCTGTTCTCTGGATTCCTCCTGAGTCCCTGCCATGCTGGGTGACTCCTCACTAAAGAAAGGGGGGTCTGTAGGGAGACCCCAGATCAACAGCATCACTGCGCTATGTCTCATGCAGTCCTGGACACTCAGATCCCAGACTTACTCCTTCGGACACAGACCCAAAATGTGCTCACACCTTTCCTCCTGTGTGCTGCCCTGGGTACTGGGGTTGGCGGTGGTGAAGCTTTTATGAAAGCACTCCCTGGACACCTGCTGTACTTCCTGTTAGAACTTCTCAGCCCATCTTCCTCCATTAGACCTTTACAGCTGTGCTGGGGGAGAGGACTATCACCTGCGCCCTGCAGATAGGGAAACTGAGGCAGAGGGAAATTAAATGCTAGTCAGCAGCAGAAGTGGAACTTCCCTCCTGATACATAGGGATCCAGCCCAAAGGTCCTTGTGGGGGAGGAGAAAGGCCTCTCTCAGGGAGAAGAAACAGCCAAAATAGCCACAAGGCAGAACCTACAAGAGTGTCCAGAGGACCTCATGCATGCCTCAAGCCACTGTGCCCCGCCTTTGCTGTGTGACTGTAGGTAAGTCATGTCCCCACTCTGGGCCTCCATTTCTTCAAAACTAGGGGACTGAACTACAAGAAACTCTGGCGCCCCAGTCCAATTCCATTACCAACTCTGAGTGAATCTACACTGGAAGATTCTGCGCACAGGACCCCTCCCCTTTGTGGGTATGTGGGACAGAGGGGAGGGCCAAGAGAGCGATGGAAAACAAATATTTTCAAGGGATGGGAGTAAACACCTCTGTTGGCATGGCAGAGCTGGTGTAGTTGCTGAACTAGAATCCTGAAACCGTTAAAAATAGGGAAAGAAACGGTACAGTTCACGTATTTTGCAAAGCTAAGTTAAATCAACATCTGCAAAAAATATCCCCGTTGAACGGAATAGCAGGATTTCATTAAGTAAATTGCAAGTTGGCAAAAATTCTGAAAGAAAGGGGAAAAGCCACGGGCTGGCCTGTAATTTAAACCTTATTTTAACTGTGACAGCATGACTGCAAGGGCTCCGTTTCCAAACGAAAGGGAAAAAATAAAATAAAACCTTAAAAAAAAAAAGAATTTTTTTTTTTTTAAAAAGGGCCTCCTGCACTCCCAGGCACGCCCCTCCCCCTGGCTTCCACGGACCCACAGTATTTTCAGTAATTATAACGTTACCTAGTTTTCCCATGGATATAACAAACGAGGGACAGAGAGAAGGGGGAGGTGTGGGGAAGAGGGAGGAAAAAGTGAGCACACAGACAAAGTCACCATTGTCACCTCTAATTAGGTTTTTTTACCAAAATGGCTTGAAGCACAGAACTCTGGGAATCTTTTCCTTCCTCCAGGAGGCCTTTCTGTCTAACCCCACTGTGGGTGCCCCTGGCTCGAAGCCCCATACAGAGGTGGGGGCCAAGCCCGGGCCCTTACCCGAACCTCACCTGGGCAGGGCTCCTTGAGCCTCAGTTTCCCATCCCTAAAACGGGGTGACAACAGCAGCCCAGGCTGTGTTGGGAGATCAATAGTGAACACTTTGTAAAACAAGAGCACCCCAAACCCAGGGACAGTCTGTGGCCCTTCCCACTTGAAGCCCAGACATGGTCACTTCTGCAGGTGAATAGATGGCTGCAGGGGTGACTTCAGACTGTCAGCACTTATGACAGAGCCTGTGATACCCGGGATCCTGACCTCAGCCTCTCCTCACCACTCTGTCTTCTGTCACTTATATTATCATCTCTAACGCAGCAATGTCATTATCATAAAAGAGACTTGAGCAGGAAGGTTCTTAGAAGTCGTTTTCTTACTTAGCAGTGGGATATAGTCCATGCCTTTGTCTCTCTCCTATAGATACTTACTGTTAACCTCAGGATATTGAATAGGTTAAAAAACTAAACTAAACTAAACTAAAAAGCAACTTTAGGTGCTGTTTTGTAGCAGAACCTAAAAGTTTGAAAACCAGATCCAAGTTGTTCCCGCTCTTTCCTGGTACAAAAGGAGAAACTGAGGCCCAGAAATGGGAGTGATGATGATTCTTGGTTTCAGAGCAGTTGGGGACCCTGCAGAGTATGGCCCTGTACTTGTGCTGACAGGGTCTGTGAGTCCACAAGGGCCTGCCTGGCACCTTCCTGTGAGCAAAGTGTCAGATTCCCCAGCCTGGCAGTTGACCTGAAGAGCTGAGCTGTGACTCCCCACAATTCTAAGGAGCTTTTGAAGGGTAAGGAAAGCCCTGAAAACAATAAAGAGATAGCTTCTTTTTGCACATAATTGATCTGCTGCCAGAATTTCCAGAAATTCTGAAGATGGACTGCATGAGCAAGCAGTCTTTACAAGCCTAGAGAGGAAAGGGGCTTGCCTGAGGCCACACAGTTCATGGGATTATGAGAGACATTCTATTTCAAATAACCTGCACAACTCTCTGCTGAGCAGCTATTGGGCATTTACTCTGCGTGATCCTAATACCACTGCTGAGTGATTGGAATTAAAATGGGCACATGTCTTTCTTAAGCTCCTACCAAAAGCAACCAGTTACACCTCATGGGAGGGATGTGGGTGAACTGTGTGTTCGTGTGTAAGTAGAAGGTAGTCAGGGAAGGCTTCTTGGAAGCGAGTTTGAAGCCCTGTATATCATAATCGTAGCCAAGTTCCTCTGTGCCGTATGAACCTGTCCAATCTGCAGGCAGTGCCACTTAGAACCTGGCAAAACTCTCAACTTTTTCCAGTATGAGTTTGAGCTGGGCCCGTCTTTATATAAGAAAAGCATGAGCAAGAAGCCAATCCACTTGGTGAGACTGGATGAGGGAGAGAAAGAAGGGATGAGAAGTGTTCCCTTGTATCTAAGGACCAGACAAGAACATGGCCCATTTACAGAGCACTTACTGGATGTGTTATTAACTCATTCCCTCCGAAGGGCTACCAGTGTTCCCACTTTTGCATAAGAGGACAAACAAACCCATGACTCCCCATGCAGTGTGACAGGGCTGATCTCTGAACCCAGAAAGCCTGAGCTCTCAGCACCCATATGTTGTTGCCTTTCAGGACCTCTGATGGTGGGGTAGAGCCTCCTGTCGCCCCACTGAGGCTCTTATTTTGTTCCTACAAATCTCCTAAGGAGGGAAGAAGCCCTTGCAGGAAGAGAAAACTTTTTTTAAAGTTTCATCTTCAAGTTAGTAAGGCTCTTTGGAGGGGGGCTGTGCAAGGTGGGGAGCAAGTGCTGGCTTTGCCAGCCCGCCTATCAAGGCAGAAGGCTAGAGGCTGTGGTCCTCGCAGCCGCAGATCCCAGGAATGGAAACTCCTCCCCTTTTGTAAACCCCAGATCCTGAAAGTGCCAGGAAGGTCTAGTCAAGCTTGGGGCCTCTGTGACAGGCATGGGAGGCTGCAGAAAAGTAGAAGGAAGATAAGGGCCCTTAAAAACCAGTTCATAGACCAGGACAAGCTATCTCCCCACCTGGGGTCCAATAACCTTGCCTGTAAAATGGCACTAATGAAACCTTCCCTGGGTTGTTTGTCTTGGGAATTAAAAAAGGTAACATATGCAAAGCATACTTCACGTGGTACATGTGTGGTACATGCTAGTCATTCCCCGCATCTTCTCCCTGGATTGTCCCTCATGTCCCCTGCCCTGCCACCTTTTCCATGAAGCCTTCCCACACTCACCTAGGCAGCCCTTGCTGGGATCTCAGAGCAATCTGTCCAGATCTTTATTTTGGATTTCTGTATGTAATTTTAAATTAAGTTTCTGCTTGCATTAAATCCTGAACATCTAGAGAGCAGAGGTCAGAGGTAGCAAGAACACAAGACCATCTATCTTAGTGAAAAAACTCAAAGCACAGAGGTGATGTGACTCCCCAGTAGTGACCCAGCAAGCCAGGGCCAGAGGTGACCTTGAACCAGAGTCTTCTGATTACCAGCCCAGAAGGCCTCCACCTAGGTGTTAGGTGGTCTGCCAAAAAATGGGAGGCATCTTGCAGCCATGGCATCCGACCCAGCTGTTGGGACCCAGGAGAGTCCTGTATGCTGGAAAAGATTGCTGCCCTGGGAACCACAGCCTGCTTCCGCTGCTCCAGTATGAAAATGGGCCTGTTTGCTTCTTGTAGGTTTTCCTAACAGCAAGTGGTAAACTGGGTTGTAAATTGCTTTAAAAATTTTTAATTTTATTTAAATGTACCGCTAAATGTAAATGATTTCATTACACTTATAAGCAACTATAATAAAGCATACCTTTAATAGCAGCTTCCTCAGGGAAGAGTAGGGAGACAAGCAGGCGGACCATTGGCCCACCTACAGGCCTGGTGGTCACAAAGTCACTGTGTGACTGGGGAAGTAACTGGTGTTTCGGGAACTGCTTCCTCTTCTTGACAAAACAAAAGTTTCAACTGGTTAATGAGCCAGGCTCCTAATGCTGATGTCCTACTCCATGCCCGCGCTGTCCAGGCACTGAGACCACACCAGGAGTTCCAGGGTTGTCACTGCTGGATGCAACGACCTGCTCAGGACACCGGATCCACAGCCAGAGAAGCAGTTGGTCCATTTCACCCTGGGGAGACCTCCTGCCTTCTCAGCCCCCAGGCTAGCTTTGCAATTTACTTTGACCCGGACACTCATCTGTCCTGTGAAGGAAAGTAGTATGGCCCAGAGACTCATGAGTCCTGAGTTTTTCTTGGTTTCTATGAGCCTCAGTTTCCTATTGTAAAAAAGGGAGCAAGGATCCCATCCCCCGTCACATCATAGCCTATGGGGAGGGCCACAGCAGGGAGTGTGTTATTGGCCCCTAAAGCATGGGAGAGGGAATGACCATTTCTTGAGCATCTTGAGCATCTGGTGCACCAAGCACCAGGCTAAGCACTGTATTTGGACTGTCATTTAAGGCTTATAATAAGCTGGCAAGGTAGGCCCGGCAGCTTCCCCTGGGCTCTAGAATGCCTTGTCTTCAGATTCTGGAGTAGACAGTAAATGCCTCCAGGTCTGGGCCTTCTGTGCAGAGCTCCAACCACACCAACATCTCCCCCCCGCACACCAGCACACAAGTGTTTTGTACCTTCACCCAGAAACCCAACACCAGGCCCATTAAGCTCTGTTCTGCTTGGAGCAAACAAAAGCTGGCTCCACTGTCTCAACCACTTGGAACTGTTGTCCACATACATACTCGAGTCCAGGACTTCACGTGGGGCCTGGTCTCCTTCAGCAAGTATCAGAGCCCAGTTCACATCTCAGGACCAGAATCTCAGGATTCAGTGAGGTGACTGCCATGAGCACCGAACACTGGCCCCCGGAGGTGCCCAGTGGTCACGATAGCCCTGTGCTCTAGTTTCCAAGACCGGGCAGCATCCTCAAGAGTTTCTGCTCCTGTCATTTTTAACCAGGAAGGCACAACATTAACACTTGGGGAACCTACTGATTCAGACTGGGCACCGGGCACAGGTCCTGTGACAGAGTTCTCCACAAGCTCTCACCTAACACTGGAGAATCTGAGTCTTGGAGGCCGTGGGGGGGTGGGGGGGGGGTGGGGGCACTGTCCCAGGGTTCCACAGCTAACAAGTTGCAGCAAACAGAGCATTTGGAAAGGTACATCTCATACCAGCCTCTGCTGACAGCTTTACAAGAAACTTGCAACCAGTCTCCTTTTCCTGATGATTTCAGGCAAAAGTGAGTTAGGGAGCAGCTGAGAATGGGGAAATCCGGGGAGGGGCAAGACCATGACCCCTTCCCAAAGGAGCCTTGCAATCTAAGGAAGCAAGAGTCAGGTGACAGGTGAAAAGCTGATGTTTTAAAGATGAAAGTATGCAATTCAATTAAATGTTTAAGTAGTGTTTTCTCATACTAAATCACTGAAATGCTTGCGCATTCCTTGAATTTCTCAAGGCACTGTTCATTTTTATTTATTGTTGTAACCCAATGCCCTCAGCAGTGTGAATGGCGCTATTCGAAGGAAACTTGTTTTGCAACAGGGAAAGTTGTCCCAGGTCTCTTAAAAGGTTCATTCTGTGCATGATAACTCAGTTCTATTAATAATCGCGGACTATATAGGCAGGGCTTACTTTCCATTTAGCATTATATTTTCCACAATTCTTTAAACAGCTCCTCCACACAAACCCTTTTGATATTCAATTCCTCCCTGTTTTTTTTTTTCCTAACCACTCTTCACTCTGGGCCTACTCCTTATAAAAAATTTTTTTTCAAAAAAGAGGAAAGAAAGAAATCACCAAGCACACATATTTTTTCAATTAAGCCATGTTTGGTGCCAAAATATATGGATCCCACTAATAGCCATAAGTAATCTTAAGGTCTTTTCCCCAAATATTTTGATTATTTTACAAATCCCCAAAGGAATGTGCTCTCAGGGTGATTTATGGAGCCCAGAAAAGACCTGTGATTCCGGGAGCTGTCCAGATGCAATGGGGTAAGTTAGGGTACAGGGTGAGTGAGTGCCCCTCCAAACACCATCTCATGCAGGGCAAGAGGATCCCAGAGGACTCTCAGGGAAAACCTTAGGTCAGCTCTGCAGGGGTGAGAAGGGTGAGGTTGGTGGATCCTACACATCCACAAGCAGGAGGGCTAAAGTCCATGCTCTCAGGAAATGATGGCCAAAGCCAAAGTCATCACTACAGATAC
The DNA here is from genome assembly GCA_004363575.1 of Solenodon paradoxus. NCBI lineage: Eukaryota > Metazoa > Chordata > Mammalia > Eulipotyphla > Solenodontidae > Solenodon > Solenodon paradoxus. The sequence goes on from RJWH01002162.1 coordinate 178,132, forward strand.
GCCCTGATGCCCAATGACCCCCAGTTCACTTACAGAGGCCATGATTTCTAAGGTGGGGTAATTTTTTTCAACCTCTATCAAATCAGCACTGCTCACTTTTCAACATCTCAAGTATATATAATTAGGGGAGAAATCATGGTGTCAGAGGAAGCTAATCTGGAATTAAAATTTTTCCGTGGTACACCCTGGTGGAATAGTGGTTAGGTTCTCTGCCTCCCACCAAGCACAGTCCACATGCATCCCAAGGAACCAGGTTCACATTCCAGGCTGAGGGGAATAACAGGTGAACAACTAAATAAGAATAAATCAAAGGCTCCCTCCTCTTCCTTTCTGCCTGCCTGCCTACTTCTCTAAATCCCTGCCTATACCTTTCCTTTTAAAAAAGTTATTATTTTTTTTTTTTTCCATAAAATCTCTCAGGTGAAGAATGCTGGTAGACAGATGGGGAGGTGTCAAGGGCCCAGGTGGACTTTGCAAACAGCACCTCCAGCCCCCCTGACTATGAAGTCCCCTAACCCTAACCCCCTTTAGGGAATCGCCAAGAGGACAGGGCCAGGGGGTTCTCAAAGACCAGTCAGAGAAGGGCAGGCTGAGTTACCAGGAGTCTGGCCTGAGCCTCCCATTGCCCACAGAGGCCCCAAACCAAGGACGGGCTAGTTAGCAGGGGCAAGTGTGGTGGCAGTGCCAGGCCTTGGCAGTCAGAGGCCCAAGACTCTTCAACACCCCCACCCCCAGCAGGGTGCATGACCTCTGCAAACTGTACTTCTGCTACGCCTCAGTTTCCTCACTTGCTAAGAGAAGCTAAGACTTTCTGTCTTCCTCACTGGATCCTCTCCTGGAAAATTGATTGGATCGGTTGGATTGCTCTTTGTAAACTGAAAATCAGGCCAGAAAGAATTTTGTGTACTAGCACTGTTATACCGAGAAATACTAACATACTAAACGTGCAAATGCAAGTCTCTCCCAAAGAGTAGCTTAAATATACTCTTCTCTTACTTATACTGTAAAACAAGAATAAGCCTTCAGAGTCAGTATCTCCTCATCCCCGGTCATCTCACAAGTCTGGGTAATTCAGTTCTTCACGTGTTAACTCTAAATGCTCTGGGAACCTACCACCATTTGCATGTGGGAGCCAGCCGTCTCTGTACTACTGGCTGGCTACTGTCCAATCCAATGTTGCTTTTGACGAGCCACCTGAGCAGCTTCACTGCCACGCCCACGAAGGGCATGAAATCAGCCACAGCCAATGTGATCCAGCCTCAGTTTGACAAAAATCTGGGTAGTAACTATCTCAGTCTCCAACCAGCAAGAGTAATGGCATTTTCTTTGAGTAATGACTTTCCATAAGTAAATATTCACAAATCCCAAACCCCAACCCTCCACTGCCAACCAGGAACCCCCCCACCTCATGCAAATCCAGAGAGGAACTCCAAGGCTCAGAGTGACCATTGGGAACAATAGGCTGAAGTCAGGGTCCTTGAGGATGTGGAACAAAGAGCTGGCTTGCTAGGAGGGAGCCCTTTAACTTCCAGAAACCACACAGGTCCCATCCCACACATCGGCTCTCAAGCTAGGGCAGAGTGTGAGGGTCACGTGGCATTCTGAAGGTGCCAAGTTGGTTGGGGCCAGAAAACCCCCAGCCTTGTAAACACATAATAGCACAGAAGTCACCAAAGTCACACAACTGCTGCAGCCCTCTCTCTCAGAAAGTTCAGCATGTGCTGAAACCTCTTACCTGTACAAGAGGGCCTGCGGGGCCCAAGGGTTGTGCAGGGCTGACACGCCCTGGGCCAGGCTGGCCTATCTCCCTCACCCCCAGCACCTCCAGCTGATTCACAGGGAGCCTTGGCCTCTTATCAGGGCCCGCCAGCCCGGCACCAGCACACATACCCACTGGCTGCACCTTCCATCAGAGCAGGCCTTTGTCTCTGGCTCCAAACTGGCTGCGGGAAGTGGGGCGCAAGGGGTGGGGCAGAGGCACTGCAAGGGGCCTCCCCATCTGATGCCATGTGACCCTTACCTAGAGACAGAGAAGCAGAGGAGGAAAGGCACTCACTGGTCTGCTACCACCCACCACTCACTCTGTAGATAGAGCAAGCTGAGGGCCATAGAGGGACTGGGACTCATCCCAGGTCACACAGCAAGCTGGAGGCACAGGCTGGGCTGGAGCCCCAGCTTCCCAAGTCAGACTGTCTGCCCTATGCTAGCTGCTGCTGGTCCATGTGTCCTATCAAGTTGCTTTGCTCTCCTGGTACATAGTATCTTCATCACCGAAAAGTTTTCAGCACTCAGATCTTAAGGGTACAAGTGAAGTCCAAGATGGAAAAATACTTTGCCAAAGTAAAAGTGCTCTCCTTGAGTAGGAAGACATTCTCCTTGCAGCCTAAGCAGAGGGGATGGTAGGCATGGAAAACTACTTTATTGTGGGGCCCAGGAAACGGGGTGTGTGGGGTGGGGGTGGGGATCCAGGGCAGAAGCCATGGTCGCCCAGGGGTTACAGAAGAGGGGCCTTCCTGGTGGGTGTGAGGATAGGAGGCCTGGGGCTGGAGCTCCAAATTTTAAAAGCAGGATGTTTGGCTAGGGCCTCTCTTCTCTCAAATAAACAATCTACAACCTTATTCAAAACAGAGGAGCACCACTGGGGAAGGGCTGGATCACCTTATTTCCATATCCCACCCCAGCAGAGTGCCACCAGCCATCTCAGATGGCCCTGCTGGGGCGGGAGGGGTTCAGGCAGCTGCTGACTTAGGTCTACAGTGGCCTCCTGGGTGGGGTTGAAGGCTTGTCGACTGACCCCCTTCTCTCCCCCATTCTGACCACAGGCACCCAGATTCCTGGCCTGAGTCAGAAAGGGGCTCTTCGAACAAAGTCTAGTCCCTAGAGAAAGCTGAGGCTCAGACAGGAAGTGAGGCAATTTCCCATCACACGGGGCAGCCATGCAATCAGCGCCCAGGCTCCCTGTTTTCTAGCACCTAAGAGCAGAAGGGCAGTACAATGGCCTGTCTCCTTTTCTCCTGGAGGTCACACCACTCCTCAGCATTTTCTTGCATCGTCTGTCCCATGAGTCTTGGTTTGGCCAGGATATGTGCAGAGCAGACACTGTTCTAGGCTCCAGGTGTAGCCAGCTGTAAACATGACTCAGAGCCTACTTCAAAGAGCTCACCCTGGCTTCCTCTGTGACAGGCTGCTTTTTGTTACTTGACAAATAATCGTCACCCAGTTAGTCTGCGGATCCAGAAGCCAGGGATGGAGACTGAGTGGTCTACCCACACCCTGGGCTCTGCAGGCATGGGCCCACCCTGCTGCTGCCTTCAGGGGTGCCCCGCCTCCCCCAGTCAGTCGGACTGGAGCGCCTGAGCCTCAGCCCTGGTCCTGCGCTTCTGTATGTTCCCAAACAACCTGGTCTGAGGCAGGCCGCTGAGCATCCACTCAAAAACTGGGAGTGGACTATTTACCAAAAGCCTCCCTTCCTCTGGCAGGAAGTCGCTCCCGGAGCCGTGGTTGTGTTGTTTTTTTTTCCCCCCAACTCTTTTGGCTCACGGTTTGGAAATAGCAAAGGGTTGTGAGTTTCAAGATCCGGGCGTCTCCTTCACGGCTGCTGGGAGAGAGAACGGATGCAGCCTTTCCGTAGGGCACTCTGACCTTCGATGAGCATGGCCTCTGACCTAGCAGTACCACTTCTAGGAACTTATCCTAAGGAAATAACCAGTGATGCCAGCAAGACACGATGTTCACGATCATTAAACAAATAAAAAAAATTAGAGTAACAACATAAATGTCCAGCTCCAGAGAAGGGTTAAATACGAAAGGTACATTCATGAGGTGAAGTACTATCAGTCACTAAAAATCAATGTTCTTGATATTGCTAAGAGAAAAGAAGGGAGCTACAAAACAGCTGTATATACTTTAATTTACATATGTGTGTGTGTGTGTGTGTGTACAGATTTCTACTTCTCATGTTTTGCTAAGAAAGAGAATGACAAAAACAATATTACAAATTAATTTTTAAATAACAACAATTTCCTTCATGGTGGTAGAGTTAAGGGTGATTTGTTTTTCCTTTGCGCTTTTCTTGTTTTCTAAATGTCCTGTATTGATCATGAATTAGCTTAAGTAAAAAAGAAAAAAAAAGAGGCCTGGCCTGGTAGAGAAGGGGTTGGGTTCACTGCCTCCTGTTGAGCGTATAGTCCATACGCATCCCAAGGACCTGGGTTCCTGTCCTGGGGCTGTAGATATGAGGAGAACAACCAAGATGAACAACTAAATAAAATGTTTCTTCATCCTCTTTTCCTGCCTGCCTACTTGCCTTCATTCCTCTAAAAGAAAGAAGAAATGCTATTAGAGTGGGCCTGGCTCTTCAGCTGACCGACACTGGTGTCTCTGTGCGCCTCCCTCCCTCAACTTTGTGACAGTGATGTCAGTCATGTGGATGGTGGGGATGGGGGCACCTGCACCTTATTCACACTCACAATAGCCTTTTTAGCTAGTTATCCATTTTTACAGATGAAAAATGGACTCTGTGCCAGCTTAGAGGCCTCTGCTGACCATCCAAGCCCCTCGAGAATGCAGCCCCTATCAGTCTTGGGGGATTGCTTAGGAGTGGGATTTGGGTAGAACCCTGGGAGAAAATGGCTCCATCACAAAGCCACCAACCCTTCTAAAAAAACAAGCTCTCAGATGCCACTGTCTTACTGCAAACTGGAGGGGACTCTCAGAATTTCACAGGAATAAGGTACCACAGAGTCTCTGGCTGGTAGATGCGTTTGTCCATCAATTCAACCTCCTCTGGGCAGATGCCACATCTAGAGCAGGGGTGACTCATGGAAGGGGGCAGAGTTAGAAAGGGTGTGGCATGTCCTGATGTGGAAACTGAGACCCACCAAGGGAAAGGTCACATAGTCAGGGCATGCACTATTACATACTGACTGTGGAAGGACAGCCTCCCGATGGGGCGCATCAGGAAAAAGAATTTCGGGGCCAAGGATTCAGGCAACAATCAAGTGAAGCACCCAAGTTCAAAAGCAAGGCCAGGGAACCCAGGGGATGGTCGGAAGCAAAGGCCATGGCTACTCACTCGCCGGGCTCCCTTAAGTAGGACAGGGGATGTGGGGCTGGCACTGACTGTGGACAAGATCAGAAATACTGGTGATGACTCGAGGGGGCAAGAGCCTACCGGCCTCATCCCATTCTTGGAACTATCAATTACCCCTGGGGACTGATGGATACCCTGGGGGGCCCTAAGACCACAGCACTTGGGCAGCAGAGGCCTTTGTGCAGTGCGTCTCACTGCCTGGAGAGACCTAAGGGTGAGGCAGTAGCCTCCACAAGACCCTCAGTCAGGACACAGCCTCTTTGTCATGTGCTGGGAGCCAAAGTCATACGGGGAAAGAAGTTGTGTGGTGAAGTAGGGTGAAGTTTCCAGGTGCCCTGTGTTGCCCAGAGGGGAATTTGTGGAGGGCATGACATAAGGGGGATTACAAGGACCAGTGCCCCCACCCCTAGTATCTGGATTAAGGAATCTTCAACAAGGCGGCAAGAGGATGCTGATATATACACCAGGTGGGCAGAGGAAGGGGAAAATGGCATCTCTCCCATGGGCCATCAATATGCATGTGTCTGGGCTGTCAGCCCAAAATAGCTCAAGTTGCCCCAACCCCAGGGTGGGTGTTAAAAGGTCACCAACTGAGTGATCAGTCAGCCGTGTGCTGGGTGCATGGCTGTTGTCTAATGAACAATAATTTTCTATTTCTAACCTTCCTAGATAATTGTGCCACTTTTTTTCCACTCCCCTGGAAAGTTGTGGGACAATGGGACCACCTCTAGCCCAAGCTGACCTCCTCCTTTCAGAGACTTGGTCTCAATTCCTAGAGGTCCTGAACACCTGATTCTCTTAGCACGGACCCCCAGGTAGGGAGCAGTCTTGCTGCCTGGCCCCTAAGGGTCTGAGTAACTGCCTCCAGGACATGAGCAGAGGTCCCCAGAGGGACAGAAAGGCAGCAGCAGAATCTCTTGGGGGCACTTGTTTAAAATGTACCTTCCTCTGGAATTCCATAGTGGTGATTTTTGTATAATGCTGGAAATATACCTCAAACCACTGAATTGTAGATTTTGAAAAGATGAATATTATGCTGTCATTTTAATCTCAATCTTTTTATTGCCCAGAAAATGTACACAGGTAGACCTACCTGGGAGATTCTGATTCAGCAGACCTGGCAATCTGTATTTAGCAGTATGGCAGGTGAAGCTATTTCCCCAACAGGGCTCCTATCAGAACCTTCAACGCTGAGACGCTGGTTTCCACACACTCTGCCGGGTCTGGAAGTTACATATCCTCCTATCAGTCCCCGCCCTCATCCTACACCTGGGAAAACTGAGGCCCAGAGCAGGAAAAGGACAAATCCTTTTGAAATTCCTATTGCAGATCTTACTGAAATCCCAAGAATCCTTCCCTACCTAAGAGCAGGGTTGCTACAGTGAGTCCCTGTGACGCAATCCACTGAAATGGGGTGGAGTGACCAACCTTCAGGCAGATAAGGGAGGGAAGGGGGGCACCTTTCCTGCCTGACTGCCTTGCACAGAGTTCACAGGGCAAAGACAGCCACCATCTCACCACCTGGGCCTGAAGGAACCAGTCAGCCAACGGAGAAGGAGATTTTTTTGTGTGTGTGTGTGTTATTTTTTAAATACGAATTATTTCCAGCCGGAAGGCAGAAGGATGAGGGCCACTGGAGGCCTCCGGCCGCCGGCACACAGCCAGCCTCGTAAATGTCTGGCAGCTGGAGGGAGACTCAGCTCATTGCTATCGAAATGAGCTCGTTCCTGCTAATTTCCCTGGCTCACCCACTGATGGATCCAGTGTGTTCCTGAATCTCCAAAGACATTTCCTAAGCCGCCCTCAAGGGATCTGCCAAGAGTCATGGGGTGTAGGCGGAACTTCAGGGTGGCCTCAGTTTCCCCAACCAAAGTGTAGGCTGAAGAAAAGGGAGCAAAGATAGTTCATTCAAATGTAACTGAGTCAACTACAGTTCAGGTCAACTCTTCCCCACTGGATTGTCCATTCTTGTGGTGAAAAGGGAGATGAAATTACAATCCCGTATTGACTCAGAATGATGCTCGCTACTTACCAAGCACCCATGTCTCCAAGTCCCTGACAGCATCAGGAACCTGGCGCCTAGTATCTCTTTTCATTTTCACAACAACCAAACAGGGCATTATTATCACACTCATTTAACAGATGAAGAAACCAACTCAGAGGTTGATGAATTTGCTCAAGGTCACACAGCTAGTGAAAGGGAGGACCTTCCTCTAAGGTCAATGCTCTATAAAGCAATCAAAAAGAGGGAAGACAGGGGTGATGCCCTGTGAGCACACACTCTAGGTATGTGTGGAAAGGTCAGATTTTCCTCCATTCAGAGAAGAGTGTTAATACCCACTCTCCACACCAAGCTAGGGGGATCAGATCAGAGACGGCTTCCTGGAAGAACCATACCCAGGCCAGGGCTGCAGAGACTCTAAGGGAAGAGTGGTTAATGCCACCCATGCTTGGTGTGCAGAGCTCACCAGGGGTCCAGGGTCTGGCAGGGAGTATTGCAGCCCAGAGGAGTGGTCAGGGGAGGGCTGAAGGAGTAGGAGTCACAGCCTGCCCCATGGGTGCACCTCATGGCAGGGGCTCATCTTTCCACCTGGAAGGGCAGGTGTCTAATGAGCTAAGTCACCCCTAATAGATTCATGAGCTGGGATAGAATACAGCCATCAAAAAGTATGTTTATAAAGAGTGTTCATGGGAAAAACACCGGAAATAATTATACAATGTTAAGGGGAAAAGGCAAGATATTAAAATTGTATTCTTCTTTTTCCTTTTTCTCTTGCCCCAGGCCTTGAAACTGGGTCCTTGGGCTTTACCTGGCTGACACCTTAGCCACCCGAGCCGTAGGGTGTGCCAAAATTTGTAATTTTTTTCTCCCAGGAAAGGTGCAGGTAGGAATGAAGGTGAGTAGACTGGCAGGCAGGAAGATAGGAAGAAGAAACACTATTTTATTTAGTTGTTCATCTTGGTTGTTCCCCTGGCTCTGGGTCTTGAACCTGGGTCCTTGGGATGGTTGTGGACTACGTCTAGTAGCCTTATCTACTAGGTCACCAGGTGTACTTACAATTGTATTTGTTAAGAGAAATTTTTTTTAAACCTATTAAGCCACAATGTTAACAGTGGCTCTCTTTGGAGAGCAGGATTATAGGAGTTCCCTTCCTGCATCATCTCTCTGTACTTTTCCAAATTTTCTACAATGAGTCATATACTTCTTTGAAAAAACACAAGGTGTGTTCAAAGCGAACCCAAAGGATGCCACTGCCAGTGCCCTCCCTGACCCCCCTTTCTTTACCTGGACCCTCAGCTCTGCATCTATCTGCCTGCCTGCCCCTCCTTTCTGTACAGTGGATGAAGGGAGCCACCCTGAGGGATAGCCTGCATAGGGCTCTTTCTCCAGGAGGCCCTGGGAGTGACAATCTGAGACCTGGTTGTGATGGACACCTAATACAGGACATGGCTGGTCACAGGGGATACAGGACCATGCGCAGGATGCCTGGGTGTGCACTGCATGGACGCAGGTGCTACAAAAATATTCCCAGCCCACCACCCGCCAACTTGCTCAGGAAAGATACTGCCCTCTGGCTGCTCCAGCATCCAGGCTCCTCCATCTTAGTCCATCAATACGAACCTGTCCTCTAGGCCCCGGGCAGGGCAGGGTTGCTGGTAAACATCGGAAGTCTGGGGTGCAACATGGAAAAGAGGTTCTAATATGATTTTAGGAGAGGCAGGCAGAAAGAAAAGTGTCACCTTCTAAGTCACTGCACTGAGACAAAAGAAAACGGGTGCATGGGACACTGAAGGATGAGAGGAGGCTGAGGAGTGCTCCCTGAGGCAGGGGCCTGTTTTATTTATCTGTGTCCCCATCACTGATGCAAAAATAGTGTCTGGGGGCATAGTTTCGAGGGAATTCAATATGAGCTTTTAAAAAGCCACTCTCCTTTTGCAGGAGGAAAGCATTCTGTGGATGGATGACAGGAGGGCGGCACAAGGGTGTGGAAGCCTTCAAGCCACTGCATGCTACACACTGAGTAGGGTTAAAATGGCAAGTTTCCTGGCATGCGCATTTTACCACAGTTTTAAAAAAAAGCCATTCTTTTAATACCACAGAGCAAGTACCTCAGGGCTCCCATCCCTCCTAGGCAGGCTCCCCACTCCTCCTGGCCCCTCAACCTCCTCCACCACCTGCCGGCCTTTCAAAGGGAGGGAGGCCACTCCACATGCTGCTGATGTTTATCAGAGGCGAGTTCCGGAAGCGGCTGGGGCCTGACTCCAAGGCTCTGTGTTTGCCATAGGGCCTTTTCCACCCACCCAGGCCAGAGCTGGCACTGCCCACTTCCCGCCTCACTTTTTTGTATGCCCCTGCAGGTCATGATAGACCTGTCTACTTTTGCACTGCACAGGATCCAGGCTCCAGGCAAATGAACTTAGGTACCAGCCAAGAAGAAGAGCGGCAGGTAAGGGGGACACTCCTGGGGATAAAAAGAGGGGACCCATTCCCTCAATTAAATCCTTCCTTCCCTCTCCAATTCAATACCCCTTTACCAATGTCCTCAGAAACCAGGCGCCACAACCAGACGTGGAAAACAAAGAGCAAGCAAAGCATCCTCTTGCTCATTGCTGCTAAGAAGTGAGATGCTCTTGGAGGGTGGAGCAGTTCTGTGGAGGGGGGGGGGGGGGGGGTCAGGGCAGGCTCCAGAGGAGGTGACATGTAAGCTGGACCCTCAGAAGGAACAGAAGAGTGGGGCAGGTAGACAAAAACCGCCTGCAGGGCGTTCTAAGTGGAAGGGATAAGGTTCAGGGTCAGTGGAAGAGCCGAGCATGCTGGCAGTTTGGGGCAGGGCCTCTATGCCAGACTGAGCTGGTGGCAGGAGCTGTGAGAGGATGCTGAATTGGGGAGGGGACCCAAGGACCTGCCCAGCTCCCTTTTTGTCTCCAACACATGCCTGAGCCTGAGCCAGAGCCAGGGCAGGGGCTTTGGGTACCAGGTGCCAGAGGGTTCCAGTGGTCTCTGGCTTCTTCCTTTCCCCAGTCATTAACAACAAGAGCTGGGGACCTGGGCCAGTGCTGAATGAAGCTGGTTGCTGCTAAGATTCACTTGTGGAGCTTTACAAAAGTAGGGTGTATGTGTGTGTATATCCAACAGAGACTGATTTAATTAGTCTAGGGTGGGGTCAGGCATCAGTATTTCTTCAAAGTTGCCCAGATGATTCTAAGGAGCATGCCTCATTAGTGCTGCACCCAGTGGAGCCAAAACACATCAGCTTTGGTGTCAGCCCTGACTTGAGTAGGAATCTGAGCTCCATCACTTATAAGGTGTGTGGCCTAGATAGGGTTGTTAGGCAAAATACAAGATGCCAGTTAAAATCTGAATTTCAGATCAACATAAATAGTTCAAGGTAAGTTCTGTCCTGAATACTGCTCAGGCCACACTTATACTGAAATGTTCTATTATCTGAAGTTCGAAAACAAGTGGACACCGTGTACTTTCACATGTAAATCTGGCAGCCCCGGACAAGGATTAGTTAGTTAATGTCTCCGAGTCTCAACCTCCTCATCTGCATCCGGGAAACTGCCCAGGTGAAAGGCAGGGAGACAGCTGCCTGGCAGAAAGCCAGCACTCTGTGGGTGGGAGTTACCTTTTTCTTCCTTCCATCTCAGAAATTCGTTTCAGCAGATTTTTTTTAATTTGAAAAATCTCAAGCATACAGTAAATGTAGAAAGAATAGTAACAATAACCTCCATACACTCATGTAGTGGATGCTATTTCATGCCCCACCCAGGTCCCCTTTATTCCCGCTACTGGGAGGTTTTAGGGCTGCTAATGACTCACAGATGCCCCTAATTGGGAGAAATGTTTTGGGTCAGGCACTCACAGCCCCCCAACGTGGTGTGCGGTGAGCGTGTGTGTATGTGTGCACAAATCTGCACTCACATGCATACCCACAGCCAGTGACTGACTGATCTGCGAACAGAAGGCTGACCCCTTGCCTCAAAATGTGACCAGCTCTGGTGCAGTCCCTGATCCCCTGGATCAGGCAGAGCTGGATTCCAGCTGAGACTACATCCTTGCCCGTCTATCCTGTCCCCTCCCTCCCTCCCTCTCCTGAGAACAATCCTTTCACCTTCATAAACCCAGTTCATCCAAATCCCCATGTCTGGCTCTGCCCCTGAGAACCCAAGCTAAGCTAACACTCACTCGTCTCAACAATTATCAAGACTGCTTCATTCAGCCCCTTTTATTTAGCTATTTGCTTGTTTGTTTTGGCTAAAGTATTTCATATTGTTTCCCCCTACATCCTTCATTATGCATCTGTAAAAAAATATGGGCAGTGAGGTTTTGACTTCCTTCCCTGACTTCCCTCCCAAAGGGATAGGCTCTTATGGGGGAAAGAGTCATAGCTCCCAGAAGTGCCAAGGGACAGAGACCAGAGGCCAACCGGGCAGGCACCAGGCCACCCAGTCTGGCTCCAGCCCAGCCCTGGACTATGGTGTGGTTTTGGTGGCCAGGAGGCCACAGTCACCCAGCTCCCACCTCTTTTGTGTGAATCAAGAGCTCTGGGAGAGTGTCCCAGCATTCTCTGGGGATACTGCCAGGGTCTAAGTGTCTCTATCCTTAAAGAGGGGAATGGCAAGAAAAGGCCAACTGGCCATGGGTGTCCACTGGTCTAAGTTCCTACCTGCCCTCCGCCTGGACCCAGGGCAGTCCCATCAACCGGGAGGCACAACTTTGAGGGCATCCACTCTCCATGACAAGGAGCAAGCTACGGCAGGAGGTAACATGGATGGGTGAATACTAAGAAGTGCATCAAAATACACATTATGTAAAATTAACAGTTTTAAAGAAAGCCTTCAGTTCAGTGGCATCATAGATTATCACAAACACTGTGTAGTTACCACCTCTATCTAGTTCCAGAACTTTTTCCCACTAACCTAACAGAAGCCCTGTATCCGTTAGTGGCTCTTCCTCATCACACTAGCTTTTGAGTTTGGAAAAAACTTGGGTTCGGAACACAGCTCCATCACTTGCTCCCGGGTAACTGTTGGGAAATCAGAGCTAAAGGGCATTAAATGCTGAGCGGCTCCTGGCTCTATTAAAGGCTGGGCTAGGCCTCTCAGGCTGAGGAGACTCTCCCTCTGCACCGTGCCCCATCCCCGCCCCACTTCTCCATGTCTGTGCCTTCAGGTTGCTGGGTGCCCTCAATAGTCACGGGGAGAGCAGGCAGCTTTCCTCTCTCTGAGAGACAGCAACTGGAACAGCCCTCATCGGTTCCTGTTTTTTCTCTTAGCCATGCCTGGACCAGGCTCCAAACCGGAGTTACAGAGGCCTTTAAACTCCACATGCTGGCAAGGTCAGCCAAAACCGTATTTCCAAGCATAATGCTTTTATACTTTGAAAATAGTCAAACATGAATGGGTCACTTCTGAGGGTCATGGCTCTGAGCGTCCTCCTGGCTGTGGGCACCTTTGGCTCCCTCTCCAGTCTCTGCCTCCCTCCTGACTGTGACGTTCCCATCCAAATCAGGGGCCAGGGCCTTGGCTTGGGACAGGAGACCTGAGCACTTGCCAGCTACTGCGAGACCCTAGGCAAGTGCCCTGCCCTCAGTTTTGTGAAATCAGGGCTCAGAAGATAAGAACTTGCTCTCTTCCAGATCTCCTGTTCTGAGGTTTGTGTGAACATCCAGCTGAGAGCAGAAAGGGACCTCACCAGGTCAGAGAATCCAGTTGTCTCCAGTGCCCCCATTTGAGAAATAGGAAACTGACACTCAAATGCTGAGACAATTCACCCAATGCCTTATCTATCTCAGTAGTTTAAATTCACACTTGACTATATTAGGGACGGTCATGGGGCAGAGGTGATGTTTCTGAGAGTCCAGGAGAAAAAATGTTCCACTTTGTATCTCTTCTGAAACATGGCACCCAAGGCCAAGCACGCAAGCCATTAAATTCCTGTGCACACAGGCGTGCCCTAATGGCCTAGTGGATAAGGCCACCAGATATAGTCCACGTACATCCCAAGAACCCAGGTTAGAGAGACAGGCTGGGGAGAACAACTAGTTCAAGTCCCAGGTCCGGGTGTGGGGGGGGGAAGCAACCAGTGTGAACAACTAAATGGAAATAAAATGCTTCTTCCTCCTCTCTCCTCCTGCCTGCCTGCCTCCTCTCCTTCATTCCTGCCTGCACCTTTCTTAAAAAAAAGAAAAGAAAAAAAAAAAAAAAAGAAATCCTATGTACACGATGTCAATTTTATTTCTATATATTAACAAATAATTGGAAACTGGTTTACAATATTATCAAGAAATGTGAACTACATTTGTATAAATGCAATAATAATGTGCAAGATCTGTCTGTAGTTTGAAAACTCTAAAACATGGATGAAAGAAATAAAGATCTAAATATATGGAAAGATATACCATATTATTGACCAGAGGACTCATAGAGGTCAATTCTGCCCAAACTGCTCTACAGAGAGAATACAATTCTAATCAAAACCCCAGCAAGACTTTTTGGAGAAATCAACAGTTGATTTTAAAATCAGTATGGAAATCAAAATGTCTAGAGAAGTCAAAAAAACTCATACTAGCATATTTCAAAGTTCACTATATAAAGTACAGTCCACAAAACAGTAAAGTATTGTTGTCAACAGGACAGACACGTACACAATGAAACAAGAGTCCGGAAAGTGAAAACACATTTGCGATCAAGTGATGTAAGGATTTTTTTGTTTAAAGAAAGGTACAGGCAGAAATGAAGGCGAATAGACAGGCAGAAAGAGAGAGAAGGAAACATTTTATTTTATTTCCATTTAGTTTTTCACAATGGTTGCTTATCCCCAGATCCAGGACCCAAACCCAGGGATACGTGGCCTATGTCCTTTGGAGGTAACTGACCCAACTGCTGCTCGACCAGGGTGCACCAGGATTTCTTTTTTCAAAGGAAAGGTGCAGGCAGCAATTGCAGGAAGCAATGAAGCAGTGAGTAGGCAGGCAGCAGGAAGAGACATGAGGAAGTATTTTTAAATGTTATTTAGTTGTTCATCTTGGCTGTTATTCCAGTGCTAGATTGTAAACTCAAGTCCTTGGGATGTGTGTGGACTGCGTCTGGTGGCCTTATCCACTAGTTCACCAGGGCATGCTCATCAAATGATTTTTAACAAAAAGGGTCAAAAAAAGGAAGGGTAGTCTTTTCAACAAATGGTACTAGAACAATTAGATCTCCAGATTTTAAAAGAAGAACCGAGACCTGTTATCTCATACCTTATACAAGAATCAACTCAACATGGACTATAAACCTAAATGTAAAACTTCTGGAACAAAATAGAGGAGAAAATCTTTGTGACCTTGGGCTTGGCAGAATTCATCATCTGACACAAGCATGAGAAGAAATGATCAATGTATTGAATTTCAGCAAAACAAAAAAATTCTACTCTTCAAAGAACGAAAAGACAAGCCACAGACTAGGAGAAAGTATTTACAAAACGTATCTTTTAAAGGGCTAATAACCAGTGTATAAAAAAACTCTCAAAATTCAAGAAGAAAGCAAGTAACTCGAATATAAAAAATGTGCAAAGACCTGAATGGACTTCACCAAAGACATACAGATGGGAAAAAAGCACATGAACAGACCCTCAGCCTCATTAGGCATTAGGGAAATGTGAAATAAAACAACAATGAGATACCACTACACATCTATTAGACTAACAGACAAAAATACCCCTGGATTTGAGTCCCGGGACTTGGGCGGGGAAACACCAGCATGAACAACTAAATAAAAATAAAGTAAACATTTTCTTCCTCCTCTATATCTTCCTGCCTGTCTTTCTACTTGTCTTCATTCCTACCTACACCTTTCCTTTAAACAAAAAGAAGAAATAAGAAACATATTTGATGTCTGCCACATGTTTTGTGCTCAAATTTTAGCCATTATTACTCCTCCTCCTCCTGCTATTGTTGTAATAACTGTGAAAAAGCCAGGACTGAGTTGTGAGGAACAACTACAAACTATGTCTTCCTGCATGAGGTGGAAAATGCCAGGTCCACCCGCTTCCTGGTGACATCCCTAAGGGGCAGAGGCAGACCCAGGTCCTGCCTAGAAGTCACTCACAGTCTAGTTAGAGACAGCAGATACACTCAATGCAAGTCAGCCACTGCAAGGGTTCAGAGCCACTGCAGTGGTTCAGAGATGACACCACTGTAATGTCAGAACAGAGAGAAGTCACTGTGGGCTTTGCAATCCCTGAAGACTTCCTGAAAAAAAAAAAGACTTTCAGTGAGCTTCAAAGGACAAATCAGATGTAATTAAATCAGAGCACAGGAGCTATCACAGGAAAAGGGAAACAAAAAATCCTCTCCTCCTAATTCTTCTCCACCCATCCCCCTGCAAAAAAAGGGCAGCAGGCAGCCTTGGCACTTTCTCCCAGGAACAGCCCTGGACCAAGGGGCAGAATGGACCTGACAGCAGAAAGTTCCACACTATGCGTCAGCCTAGCACCCACATGTGTCCCCACATCTGGGCAGGAGGGTCGATGGCTGACTGGCTGGGGATCCTGGGCTTTCATGCCCGCTCCTTTTTTTTCCATGGACCTGAATTTGGGTTTGTCTGGGGAGTGTTTTCTTAAGCCCAAGTGTTTTTTCTGCAGCCCAGCCCGGCCCTGCCGGCCCCTTCTGGCCCACGTCTGGACCCCGTGCTGCAGCAGCGCTGACGGTCCGGCCCGCCTTTGAAGAGCACCCCTCTCCAGACGGCAACAGCGCTGTGTGCACGGCCCCTTTAATAAGTTATTTCCGTGGAAAACCCTGGTAACTCGGTTGTGAATCAAGCCTATAAACACCTCAAACCCATCAAAGCACCCAAGAAAGGGAGGGGGTGGGCAAGCGGAGCAAATCTCTTCCGGTAACTCACACACTGCTCAGAGGGGCTCAGGCTACCCTGCTGAGAGGCCCGTGGGGCTGAGCCAGTGCCCAAAGGGGGGCATGTCACCCCAAGCCCAGGGACCTAAACCCCGAGGACACTGCCTGTCTGTGTCTGGGAATGATGCGAGAGTCCCAACCCCACACCCAGCAAGATTTACAGCCCAGAGAGGCAGACCCGGCCGGCTGCTCCCGGGGTTCAGGAATGTAATGTTTTGGCTACTGGTGAAAGGCCCAGTTTATTGGAAACACACTTCTTTTCCAATGTTTGGTTTCCTTTCACTCTTTTCTCCTCTTTGTTTTTCCCAGGGTGCACTGCCCAGGGCCTTCAGAAAGGATATGGAGCTAAAACCTGCCTTGGAGGAAGCGGGGAGGACAGGACCAGGTCCCGATTTGTCTGTGTGGTGGGCTGGGCATCACCTCTGTGTAGATACATAGAGGTAGGAAAGGCTTCTGCCTTGTGTGGAAGTTTCTCACGGTCCTTCTGGATCCATCTTCTGGGTTTTAGGTGGGCCGGGCAGCACCCTTGGAAGAGACCTGAACATGGAGGGGAGACACCCCAGGTCTAGATAGAGCTCTGCCACTTGAGGACTGTGGAGCCAAGGACAAGCACTGTCCCCTCTCAGGATCTCAACTATAAAATGGTAGGAAGTGAGCTAACACTCCCAGAAGTGTTTCTGATGGACACCGCACGGCAGAACATGGAATAGAGCTGACCACAATGAATAGTCCGGCAATTCCACACCCAGGTATAAGCCCAAGAGAAGTGATGGGCCCACAGGTCCAGAAAAAGACTTGTCCAAAAATATTATTGTAACCTCATGGGTAGGAGCCAGACGCTGGCAAGTACCCAAGTGCCCATCAGTAGCAAAATGGACACATTAGACTCAGAGAACCAAAGCACGTGCACATAGACTATCATCCAGCAGTGCGTGAGTGATCACAGGTGTGCACAATACGGATGAGCCTGCTAGTTATGGAAAAACCCATGGGACTAGGGGTTGACAGGAGGAGGTGGGGGAAATGGTCAATGGTACAAGCTTCCAGTACCATTGATAATTAAGTACCGGGGATATTATGTCCGGCATGGTGACTATAGTTTTGTTTTTTTATTTTTATTATTATTAAGACAAGGGTACAGGCGGGAATGAAGGCAAGTGGGTAGGCAGGCAGGAAGAGAGAGGAGGAAGGAGCACTTAATTTTAATTCTTCACACTGCTTGTTTTCCCCCAGGTTCAGGATTTGAACCCAGGAGTATGTGACTTGCTCCTTTGGAGGAGACTGAACTAACCGCTACTCCAACAGGATGTGCCAGTGACTATATTTAACAACACTGTCTTGCATATTTCAAGTTGTTAAAAGATCTTAAAGTTCTCATTGCAAGAAAATACTGTGGAAATATGTGCATGAGGGACAGTTAACTACTTACATGATTTCCCAATATATACATATATCAAATCATACACCTAAAATGAATGCAATGTTATAAGTCAATTACATCTCAATAGAAAGAAAAAGAAGAGCCCACAGTGTCTCTTCCATTTACATGAGGTTCAAAAACAGGAAAACTAGGCTCTGGTGCCACAACTCAGGCTAAAACTTAGTTACCCAGGAGGGATGGGACTAGCTGGTAAGAGACCTGAGGGGTCACATTCTTTTTTGTTTTTGTTTTCTCAAGGAAAGATGCAGGCGAGAATGAAGGTGAATAGGTAGACAGGCAGGAAGAGAAAAGACGAAGCATTTTTATTCTATTTAGCTGTTCATCGTGGTTGTTCCCCCGGCCCTGGGACACGAACCCAGGTCCTTGGGATGTATGTGAACCTTGTGCGGCCAGAGGTGGCACACCTAAACTCTACTCCACCAGGGCGTGCCCACATTCTGCTTCTTGGTGTAGGCTGCAGTTACACAAATATGTCCATTTTAGGAAAACTGCTTACTTATCACATATTATTTACAAATAAAAAGCTTACATTAAACAAAAAGCCTCTACATTCTTGGACCATCCAAACCCATTGCCTAAAGCAATGCACCTACCCATCAAATGTATTTCTGGGGCTCTCAGTTACAAAGAACTGCCCTCCCTGAAGCGGCATTCAAGGTTGTCCCCCGACCTGGCTTCATTTCTACAGTCATGCCAAGATGGTGTCCCTTCCCAAAACAGCCTCTTCCATCGCCATGTTGTTGCTCAGCAATTCCATAGACCTGGGGTGCCCTCTCCCCCTCTGCCTCCTTTAAGCCCAGGCCGCATTGTTCACTTGGGAAACAGCATTTCCCCTCTTCTCTAATATTAGATTCCAGGTTTCCTGAGAAGCCCTTACATCTTGGGTTTCTTCTCCTTCATGCGCTCCTGTCTTTCACATGAGATGACCGATTCACTGAACTGCCATCTACTGAAGAATAAATGTGTACCCAGAGCACACACGTTCTCTGGGGCGTACGTCAGTGAGGCTCTGCAAGCCCACCTGTTGGAGTGGAGCAAGGCTGTCAGAGGCAGGCTATCAGGTGGACCACAGGACTGTCAGGCCAAGCCTAGACCTTTCTTTTAACCTCTGCCTCCCCAGGTTCCCGAGGATCCCCCTGTCATCTATGCCTGTCACTTGACGGACGCCCTTCTCCAAGGTCAGAGGTGAGTGGCTCTAGATTGTTCAGTAAAGCTGTTCAGGCCCAAGGGAGACAGAGGGCCACAGAAGGACACCAAGGCTCGGGTGGGACTGGCCCAGCTTTCTAAACTATCAGAGAACACACCTTCTTGCAAGACATGAAGATTATGGCATCCTCATGGAGGAGTGGGTCCGATGCTGGCCTCGAATGGACTGTCTTTCAACAAGACCCTTTACCACCTCCCGGACTCGGTTTTCCTACCTGAAAACTGGAAGTGACAGCCTCACTTCACTAGGCTGTGGTGAGCATCCAGTGTATTGGTGCCTGGTGACCCTGAGAGTGATGCTGAGTCAGAGGTGACTTCCCTGGTGCTCTCATACAACTAGTACCCAGGACACATAAGGCAGCTGAAGGGGTGAAAACTGGGGCAGCTCACACATCAAGCAGGTTGGGACCCAAGTATAGGAAAGGCTCCTGCCTTGTAGGAAAGATGCTGGATGCTCTGGGCCCCTTGTGGGGTCACCCAGATCTGGGTTCTTAGCTGCATATCAGAATCACTTGGAGAAGTTTTTAAAACCCTGATGCTCAGTCCCACCCCAATCATCTTTGAAATGGGATCTGAGTTTTTTAAAAACTCATCAGGGAACTCCAACATGCAAAGAAGTTTGCAAACAATTATGTTAGATCAATAGATCCATTTTGCAGATGGGGAAGTCAAGTGGTCCTGGTTTGAGATCACCAAAAGACATGGGACGGAGCAGGACTGGCAGCTGGGCCTCCAGGCCTTCAGACCAGGTGTGGGGCTACTTTTAGATGCAGAGGAAGCACCTGGGGCTGTCTCAGGGCTTTTCCCATGAGAGAGGAGGCAGGCAGCTAAGCCTGGGCTGGGCAGCCGGGTAGGAGGAGGCGGGATCTGTCTTCCAAAGCACCAGGGCCCTCTCCACCCTCCTGAGCTCAACTCTTAATTCAAATAGCAACAGAAGCCCCAGAAGCTGGACTCCCCCAGTCAAATCACGGTGTCCTGGGCTTGAGATAGACAACATGAATTGAGAGTGTGCAGCCTCTCTGTGAAATCTGTTTTGTTTTAAACCCTTGTGGGGCGGGGGCCCCTTCTGTGAGTCATAAATATAATCCCAATTTACTGCACACCAGGCCCTGAGCTAGGCACAAAAGACCCAGGCCCCACCCTCAGTGTCACGGCTCCAAACCCTATTTCCAGTATCTGTCCTCTGAGAGCAACTTGGAGTTAGTGTATTGGGAGCAGAGTCCCCTCTTCTACTGTGACCCCAAGGGTAGGCCTGGGAATGACTCTTCATATCCCTTGGCGCAAGGCAGAACTGAGGCCCAGAACAGACATGTGTCTTGTGAAAACCCACACAGCCCCTGAGAGGAAGGTTGAGGCTTCTACAGACCTGGAGGCTGCCCCAGGACAGTGGATAGGAGGACTGAGGAAGGCTGCATGGGGACAGGGGGAGGGGGACACTTCTGGGACTTCCTGAGGCACACCCCTTGCAGGGCTCATGCAGACAGCCTGTCTACAGTGGTGCCTGCTTGTGCCCCATTTCACCCCATTCAGCCAAAGGGCCAGGCCAGAGCCAACAGCTACACCTGCCCCATCCCTATCTCAGGGCTCGTCACTGAGCACACTTGGACAGCAAAGGCCACCCCACTGCTGCTTCCCTGGGCCAGGAGTCCCCAGCCCAGCTCCTATTTCAGGCTGTGTGACAAAGCCAGCCTCTCTACCTTCCCCCCATACCTGGCATGGAAGGCCCAACAGTCCAGCCTTTCCCTGCTCTGTCCAGGGCTGGCCCTACCCTGGATGGCTTGGAGATTAAAAAGGTGTTCAACGGCTCCTATCTCTGAGGTCCCACCTCCCCTCCTGAGGATCAATTGAAGTCTCAGCGATGATTCCTTGCAGTCTGGGGCTGTGGCTTTGATGTCCTCTCCAAACAGGAGACCTCTGTTTTTCCAAACCCAGAAACTTCTACCACGAGTTGAGGGTAGCGTCTTTCCCTCAGGCCAGGGCGGCTTCTGCTCCGCAGAGGTGCCAGAGCCTGGCTGGGGATGGGGTGTGGGGAAAGGGCCCACGAACACCAGGAATTCTTTCCACAAAGGGCAACTGGAAAAGTGATGCATCTCCTCTTCCCTTGGGCAGTCAAGGGCCATGGAGGGAGAATGTTTAATATAAAAACATCTGACAAAGTACCTTCAGGATATATTTTCTCCATCAAAGAAGGAGCTCTTGGCAGCAGCCGCTCCACCCCGACAAGAAAACTTTCAAGCATGGCTCCCAATTGTTACAGACGTCCAGGGAGAGCGTGCCAGCAGGGACAGGAGGGCAGCCATAGGGCCCGGCAGACAGATGGTTGTGATTAGGCTGGATGCAACCAAGTGCATTTTCTGGAATTTCAGGTCTCCTCAGAAAACCTGACGGTTACCCCAGTAATGTAGGCAGCCGGAGGCATAGTGAGAGGTAGGAGCTGCCCCGACCCTCTTGGCTCCACAGTCCCTCCGTCGGAAGAACAGGCACCGCCATCTCAATGGGCATTCACTTATCAACCTTCCGACGAGCAGATCTGCTCTGGGCTTGGTCACAGTTGTTCATGCCAAATCTTGGGACACAGGGACACAGATGCCCCAGAAGTACAAAAATGTGTGAGTCCTGCATCTTCCACAGGACAGAGAGAGCACTATACCAGGCAGCGGGGAACCAAACAGGGGCCAGGCGATCTGGGTTCCATTCCCAGTTCTACTTTGTTCTAGCTGGGTGACCTTCGGCAAGTTACCTAACCTCTCTGAGCTTCAGTTACTCCTCCTTGAATTTGGTCAACACAAGTAACTAACTTAAAGAGTTGTTGGGAAGATTCTGTGGAAAAATACAGTATGGAACTTAGAGAGTGCTTGTCACAGAGCTGTGTTAGCTGTGCTTATTTCCTATACGCTATGATTTTTTTGTCTCGTCTTTATGTGTTCTCCCTTTCTCGATCTCTTTGTCTCAGGCAAAACTTCCTTCATTCCTTCATTCTACAATGATTCCTGCTGTGGGCTAGGCACAGTGCTGGATGCCAAGGTCCAGAATTGCTTAGGATCAAGTACATCCTAGAGTTGCCCTGGCCCCAGAGACCACCATCCCTCTGTTCCAGCCCATTCCTCCAGAATCAGGGCAACTTCTCTGGATTCATCTTCTGTTCCCTCATCTCTCACATATTAATCCTGCAGGCACAAACAGACTTAGAGCACACAGTGCTGTTGTACAGCCCCCTGCCTCTGCACAACTTGTTCCTTCTATTTCACAGGCTGTCTACTGCTTGAGTCTTCTTGGTGAACTCCTAGTGATCCTACAAAGCCTCACTCAATATCGCTTTCTTCTTGTCTCAGAAGAGGGCCTTACTCTTGTTTCTGTGCTGTTGCCAAGTCTTTCACACCTTTCCAGAGCACTGAGCACAATCATTCACCATTCTCTGCTTGCTGTCTACCTCTCCTTCCATACTCTCAGGCTCGAAAGTGGAAGGCCCACACTTTCTCTGTATCACCTGTCATTAGCATGCATAGGTCCAGAATACATTTTCATACATTGATTTGTCACCCAAAGTGGTGACAGGAAATAAACCAGTCCTGGGTGCTTTGCCAGTGCTTCTGGAAAATGTGAAATCTGTGTGATCTTTGATTTCAGAGCCTATCATCCTCTTGCTTTGGCCTCTTTAACAATCAAGTCCCCCACTCCAGTCCCCAAGCTGTAGTGCTCTGGGACATGGGAAAGAGGGCTGTGTCCAAGACATCAATATTGTCCCTCTGTATGACCTTGTTTCAGGTCATCATTTTGCTTTGGGACAATGATGAGTAACTAAAATGCTGCAGGCCAAAAGACCTGGCTAGAGTTTGCAAGGCCCAAGAGCTAGGGCCATCCCCACTCTATCCCCACCCCCACCCCACCCCCCGACCTCGAACAGATTAACATCAAGTGACCCAATGGCCCCAATGTATAACTGGGGGTGGAATGAGACCAGAGTGGTCAGGAGCTTACCTGAGGTTGCACAGCAGGCAAAGAGCAAAACCAAGCCTAGAGCCGGTTCTTTTGTGTCTACTCACTACTCACTGCCCCACTATGCTTTTCTCAAAGCCAGATTGGTCAGACCCCTCAATAACTGCCTGGCCCTCCCAGAGCTGTTGGAGTCACCTGTCGCTCCTGCCTTTTGTGAGGTACCAGGAGGCTTTAAAGGGGAATAGACCTTTTTCTTTTGTTAAAACAGACAAACAAAAAAGATGCCCCCCACCCACCACCCCAAGACCCCACATGGTACAGGCTTGATGCAAGTTCTAAATGTTGCTGGTGAGTGATCCCTACTACCTCACGCCACCCCTGCAGGAGGCCAAGACTCACAGCTGGTCCTGGTAGAGGTCAGTGTCAGTCAGGTCTCCTGTCCACTCTTTTAGTCTGACCTGGGTAGGTAGAGCGGATGTGGGCCATGACCAAGGGTGACCTCTTAACTCACTTACCAATTGAGGTTGGAGTCTAAAAGTCCCAGGGTATTATCCGCCCTGAGCTCCCGGTAAAATTGTCTTCCTGCTTCCAAAGTCAAATGAAACCCTCTTTGCAGCTACAACTTTACTTCCTGTCCTCCTGCTATCTCTTCTAATCCGCTCATTCAGCGCACAGCACCTACAGACCCACAGGCAATGAGCATTATTATGTCACAGGATTAAGCACATTCATGCGACAGCTATGCTATCCAGGCCCTGGCAGTCAATAGGCATTACCAGTTTGTGGAAATTCAGAGCAGACTCTTACCTGAACACCCTGTATATTGTAGTAAAAAGTTTCTTCAAATGTTACCCAGGCCCTGGCTTCCCCTGTCTCATCTACCTCCAGTATCTAGTCTTTGTTTCCCAGTTCCTTGACACTCCTTTGATTTCTCAACATCAAACCATTCTTCACACTTCCAGGTGTCTACACCTGCTAGTCCTTCTACCTAGGATGTATCTCCAAACCCCAATCTTGTCTCTGTGCTGGTCCTGTAAAACCCAACTTGGATATCACCACTTCCAGGGAGCCTTCCAGGGCCACCCTTTCTTCCTTTGGAATGCCTCCTATGCCAATTCTCATTATTACTATTTGTATCTTATTCTGTCTGTGAGTTCCTGGAGGGAAGAGATATTGTTTTTACCTTTGTGCCCTCAGTCCTAAGCACAATGCCTGACACATTGTGATGGTCACACCACACATGCCATTTGCCAAGACTTGGCTGAGTCACAGTCATCATAACTCTGACCACAAGGGATATGTTATTATTATTCCCATTTTACAAGTAAGAAGACTGAGGAACAGTGTGGGTAAATGGTCGCTCCAAAGTCATGCAATGAGGACATAGGAAAGCTGGGACTTGAACTCTGGGCTCACTGGTGCAGAGCCCAAGCTCTTCAGCCCACTTGCATTAGGGGCTCAGCACACTCTGATGGAACTGAATTAAGCTGCTCAGAGAACGTGGAGCCCAAGGGTGTGTGTTAGGTAAGAGCCTCAGGAGTATGCTTGGGGCCTGCAGTCAGGACAGTAGCCAGAGCCACAACACAGGACACACTCTTCTCCCTGCCTCTGTAGGCACAGGGGGAACATCAGACAGCACAAGTCTCCAAAAGCACCTCTTCAGGGACCCTAAGAGGAGAGGGTTGCAGCTGGGTGGGCAGGGTGGACCCTTCTAGATGTGACCGGGCTCCACCCACTTGCCCCGGTCGCTCTCCTAACCTTGCTGAGCTTCTAGTCCCGACTGTCAACCTACAAATGCAATAGTCCTAGAGAATGACCAGAGTCGTCAAAGGGCTTACAGCCTGGTTGGTGGAGTTAAAGACCTACATCCAGCTGTAATCCCCCAACTCTCCATATGGTTCTACCCAGCCCCTTTCTTCCCCAGGTCTGCTCCTCTTTAAACTGAGGGAGCCCCCCACACCACTGCAGCTCTTCAGAAAAGTGCACGTCTGAGGACTGAAACACTAGGCAGGAGAAGGGACTGTCTGGTCCCGTGACAGGCAGCCCTGTGTGACATGCAGTGGGTGCTTAATAAACACTTGAACAGTTATCCAACAGGCAGGGATAGCAGATACCGGGTGGTGGTCACTTTCCCTGAAGAAGTCCACCCGCAAGCCCACGGCGTGGAGTCAGGAAGACCTTGAAGCAGCTTTACTTCAGGCTCCTGTTAGTGGCTCAGAGCTCACTCAACAGAGTCTGGCTTCACTGCCCTTCCTCTCACCCAGGGCATAAAGCTCCCTGTGTCCTGCTCATTTTGTTCTTCTAGCCTAGAGTTGAGATAACACTTCCCTCTTCCCGAGGCCCTCCTTAAAATCGCCATCCCATGCCTCCCTACATCCATTAAATCAGCCAATTCTGCCTTTAAATCACCATCAAGGACCACTTATCAGTCATTCACACCTTAGTATAAATTTCACTGGCTAATTTTGCTTTTCTTCCTGAGCTAGACTGAAATCAAGAGCATGAGAGATGCTGCAGAGAGAAACAGGATGCCCTGTAGGGCTTTAAACAGTTGGGGCAGTGCCCCAGGCCTCGTGTCAGCCAAAGGAATCAGAGTAACTAGGTTCTGAAGGTACTCCGAGAGGGACTTCCAGGTTTTCAACTTAGCCCAACTCCAGGTGAAGACTCAGGGGCCAGGACTTCAGTTTTAGGGCACTTCTAGGTTCTTCCTACCCCTGACTAAAGTCACTTGCTCCCCCTGGTCTGGTTTCTCCTGCTTAGTGGGATCATGTATCTAAAGGAGGCACTGACAGGGAGGTCAGGTGAGAACATGCTGCAGAGCTAAAACAAGACTGGCTCCTGCTGTTCCCACCGCCCATGGATGTGGTCTTGCCCACCCTAGCTCAAAATGAACCTTAAAATCCCCGCTATCCCCCAAAGTGTTCTCAAAAGCAGGACAGGAAAGTGAAGCAGAGACCTTCGAGCCAGATAAAAACAGGCCAGCACCGGGACCATCACCATGCAAACTGAGCAAGAGCAGTCTCTGTCCTGGGACGGCAGACTCCCTGTCCCAAGACACTAGAGGGGATAGGCTCTCAGGGACAGCAGCCAGCAGGACACGTGGAGACAGACAGTGCTGGGGCAGCAGGCCAGAGTGGTCTCTGGTGTCTGCCAGGCTTGCTGGTCACCCCTGTCCTTGCTGCAGTGGATCAAGGAGTGGGAAAGAACCCTTGCTATGGCATGCTAGGCCTTCAAAATGGGAGAGCGGGCTGTCACACTATCACAGGTTTGTCTGGCCCCACAATGAGCCCTAGTTTCCTCATTTCCTATAAAACTAGGGTGAATCTGTCTCACTGAGTTCCGGTAGGGAGGGAGTCATCGAGGTGGAGAAGGACCAGCACTTAGCAAAGTGCTCAGTAGTGTCAATAAATGTCAACTATTGGCAGCAGCAGCGTCAGGCGACACTGTCATCTGTCCTTGAATAGCAAAAGCTCTGGCCTGGCTCAACACTCTCTGCCAACCTCTGCTCCTCACCTCTGGCTTCACTGACCACCCTGCATTCCAAGTTGGCAAAATGATGGGTGCTGCCGCCACCCGCCAAGACCTGTCACCCCTCTTGGAGCACTTCCTCAGCCTGCAGGCTACCCACTAGAGGCTGTCCTGCAACATGACCACTGCCACAGTCCAAGCCTGTGCACTCCCGGAGACGGAGCAGTATTACCCCACTGGCCCTCAGATCCCATAGCACAAGCAAGCTGGGAACATGCCACAGTGAGCCCCAGACCGGGAGTGTCAAATGTCGCCCTGGAACAGCCTGGATGACTACACTGGGGAAGGCTCCCCACACCTACCAAGGTCACTCAGAACCCAGACCAAAGGACACCAGACCTCACTCAATCTCCCTGCCACAGGAAATCCTAAAGCTCCTCCAGCACTCCAGGACACTGTCATGATATCACAAATCTGTCACGTACCATTCAGGAATCTCATTGGCCTGGCAATGAGCCTCATTTTCCTCATTTCCTACAAAATCGGGCAGGATCTGTTTCACTGCATCCTCGTAGGGAGTCCAGGAGATGGAGACGGATCAGCACTTAGCCACATACTCAGTAGTGTCAATAAATGTCAATGTCAACTACTGTCAACAGCAGCAGCACCATACACCGACAGACTGCATTGCAGTTCCTTCAACCCTTGAGAATCCCAGGATGACAGTTGCCAAATTTTCTTATAAGAAGCACAGCTCTTTGTCCACAGTAAAGAACAACTAGGGCCCTCTCCAGTCCGGGACCAAAGAGTGTCCCTAGGTAGCTGGAGGGGGTTCCAAGGTCTCCAGAACCCTTGCAGATTATGGGAGTCATAAAGACTTTGAAGCAGCACCTGCAGGGGTAATGACACACTGGGCCCGCTCTGAGATGACCGAGAACAGTGAGACTATGTCTTCAAAACCACCGAAACTGTAAGGCATCTCCACACATGGGACTTTCCACCACTAACAACTGGGGGACGAGAATGTCGAAAAATTACCCATCCGTCCAGACAGCCACTGCAATCTGTCTAAATTAAATACACTCTGAGGGTTGGCAGGGATGCAGAATCGTGCATTCAGAAATACTTTTAAGCCTCTTGTTTCAAAAGCATACATGGCTTCTATCCACATAGGCACAGAATGGATTAATACATAAGCTTTTCGTATTCATCTGCTTAGGTCTTTCAAGGAAAGGCTTAATTATAACCAAGTAGGGCAAAAAGGCAGAGAAGAAAACAGTGACCCAATGAGAAGGGTCACCAGAGATCAGCAGGCATGGAGGACCCAAATGACCTGGACCCCAGTACCAGTACCTTTTGCCCAATCAGGTGATTGGGCAAAGTTCACCCCTTCTATGACTTCTAGTGTCTCTATCTTTGAAAGGCATACTCCTGTAACTCCCATGTCTGTGGTGGATTAGAGAATGGATGGGGACATGGAAAATGGCCAGGTAGCCAAAAGTAGCCAGAATCATGTCACCTTTGAGTCATGGAGAGAGTACTGCGAGAGGCTGGGCAGAACTCTGTGTGAAATCAGTTTACTAAAGGTAAATCCAACTCTTGTAGCAAAGTGGGGGACAGAGTAGTGCTTAGGAGCACAGTGGCAAAAGGCTGGGCCCTGAAGGAGTCGCTTTACTGCCATTCTGAGATAATGCATGTAGGGGCCAAATGCAGGTCATAGTCCACAGTAAACATTCAACAGCCAGGATCCCTATTGTCACTACTTTTATGCCATGGGTGTGGAGTAGGGAAGGTAGCTCAGATGCAGACTAACAGGCTTTCATGGGGAGATTCAGCCATGCCCACTTGAGAAACAGAGGGCTAACACCCCATGCAGCATGGAGCCAGGCCCTCACAGAAGCCTGTGGTCCTCCCATTGCACTCCGTACTCCCAGGGCACCTCAGACCAAGGCACCTGAGTCCTTCCTGGCCCTCACTGCCCCCGGATCACCACCAACCTCTCATTTCTTAAGGAGAGGTTGACTTAGGCATTCCCTAGAACGAGAGGGTCCTAACAGCTGCTTCTAATTTCAGGGGGTGAGAGGCTCCAAACCAGAATGCTCTCTACTTCCTAGTCCAGCATCCACTGCTCAGGGAAGACATGAAACCACTGCAGACTCTGCCAAATTCCTGGTTTGCCAGACCCTCTCGGAGCTCCTTCTTCCACTCATGCCATTCCCCCTCTGACTTGGGTCCTTCCCCAGAGTAGGGACAGGAGGGGAAACCCACAAAGACAAATGTAAATGAACATCCATTTTGCTACCTCTTGGCAGCTGGGAAAAAAAGATTCCCTTGCTAAAATAAGGGATGCAGAGTTATATTGGGCTTTGATCATATCCCTCCAAGACAACTGGTTAAAATATGCATCGACAGGCACTTTAAAAGTTGCCATCTTTGACTCTCATTCACACAGACTCTTCTTAATCCCAAGAACACCAGAGATGAAGAACTTGGCAGTCTTCCCATTCAAGAGGTAGGAGGAAATGGGAAAAGCAAAGAAGAGAAAATCCAAAATGACCTCTGACCCCACCACCTGACCCTTCCTTATAGCTCCACAGGACAGTAACTTGTAAGGGGAAAATGCCAACCTGAGAATTCACCCGGAGCAGTGAGGAGGGAGTTGGTGGCCTCCGTTTCAGTGTAAGACAATGTGGAATCAGATAGATCTGTGGGAGGAAAGAGAAAGAGAACTTAGTTGGCTGTGGGCACGCCCTCCCTTTCATTTCTTCCTCGCACATCTGTGCACATGTGTATGTACACGTGTGTGCACACCAGTGCTGGCAAAGGACGGCATGTCCATCACATCTTTCTGATGCCATTCTGTCACTCTGTCCTGTGATCACGAGACAAGGTTAGCCCTGGAACCCTTCTGTAAACGGCTGACAGTCTTAGTCCTGGCACTTGAAAACATTCCAATTGCTCTGACCACAGAAATAACCCAAGTTCAGGGGACTTAGCAAGCAGCGACTTGGAGGCTCTGTGGGGAAGGTTAAAGTAAGCCCCTAAACAATTCATACCTGCTGTACTTAATTACAACCATTAAAATTCTTGAAGTTGTTCCTTCTTGCTTGCTTGCTTCCTTCCTTTCTTCCTTTCTTCCTTCCTTCCTTCCTCTGGCTAGACCTGGGGAAACTCTGTTTTAACAAGTTTCCAGCCATTCTCACTCTGTCCTGCTTACACCCCTCTAATTAAGGGCTCAAGGGCTCATGCATTTGCTCCCAGATTAACTGTCTTTTTCTCTCCCCCCTTTCACTCCCAACAGCCAAACTTGCTCACAGAGCAACTTTCAATGCCTGGACTGTTGTGTTGATTTTGGTTTTTTTTTTTTTTAAGTAGTTTTAAGTTCTTCATATGGCATGTGTTATGTTTTCTCTTGTCTGCAGTTAGATGATGAAGGGAAATTCTTTTGCACGTTTTCTCTTGGACACAGAGCTGCTCGTTTGATGAACCAATGCTTTTGGGGACAGGCAGACTTGGAAAATTTTTTCTGGGTCTGTGCCACTGCTACCAGCAATGGGGTGTTGTCCCTGTTAAGGGACAGGCCTGCTGAGGAGTTGGAAAGCATGTTCTGTGACACTTTCATCTTGTTTTAAAGGAAACGTGCAGGCAGGAATGAAGTAAGCAGACAGGCAAGCAGCAAGAGGAAGAAAAAGCACTTTATTTCTTTTATTTAGTTGTTCATCTTGGTTGCCCCCTGGGCCCAAGGGCATGAACCCAGGTCCCTGGGATATATGTGGATGGTGCTCTCAGCCGGAGGCAGCAGAGTTAACTGCTATTCCACCAGGGTGCACGGATAGTTTCATCTTCTTCCCCAGCACAACCCAGGTCTGGCTCAGCTGGGGCCACCTGGCTCAGCACAGCCACTCCAAGCTGGGACTCCTGGGACAAAAGCATTTAGCCTAGGCCCTCGGCCCTCGTTAGCTAGAATTCCATTCAATCCTGCAAGAATTTTTCCTTTTACCACATGGTTTGGGGAGCGGAAAGATGAAACATTAACCAATTTGGTCTTTTTTTTCTTTCCTTTTTCGTTTCCCACTTGCCAGATGCTGACTGGGTGTTCTGGCTTTTATTTTGTTTTTTGGTTTCATGTGATCACAGAGGCTTAGAAGTGAGCTGACTTTTTGTTTATGAAAAAAGCAACAATGCAAGGAAAGGAAAATAATACAAAAAACAGCTCAGACTATTCACCAGGGCATAGAAAAGTTATCTACTGGTAAAATGTATTAGGAGGAAAATAAGGACCAAAGGAAAAAAAATCTCTTCAAAAGTAATAATCACCCCTTAATGCCTAAGTGGGAACTTCGTAGAGAGTTTTGCTTTTGCTTTTAAGAAATAACAAATGTTTCTAAAGTGTTCAGTGTCCCTAAGTCTTGCTTACACTTGTCAGAGGGGCGACATCACAGGTGAACCCCTGTTTCTTAGCACATGGCTATAAAGGCAACATAAAAGGTGCAGCAAGCTTCCCGGTAGGCGCAGATGACAGGAGGTGTTCACCTGCCCCCTCCCGTCCTTGCCAGGCCCTCACACCAAGGGCTTCTGGAGGCTCCTGACATCAAAGTGCCATTTAAGCTGCGGTTAAAATTAAAACACTCCCAAACTTGACCGCTGCTCAAGTCCGCCAAGAAGTTGAAGCCACAAGTTCAAGTCTCACCTCCACTTCGAACAAAATCAGGGGCCACCAACTTTTTTCTGGAAAAGTATTTTCAACTGTACAAGCCCTATAGTTTCTGTCGACAACTTAACTCTACCTCTGTCGTGTGGAAGCAGTCACAGGTGACGTGGAAACAGGGGTGATGGGCTATGCCTCGACAGAGCTTGTTATAGACACTGAAATCCAGACTGGAAATCTGAATTTCGTATCATTTTCATGTGTCGTGAAATGATATTCTTTTGATATTTTTGTAACCGTTAAAGAAAAACAAAAACAGTTCTTTCGCTCAGGAGCTTTACAAAAACAGATGGCGGGCTGACATTTGCAAGCCCCTAAACTATCTGACCGCTAACACGTGTCACTTCCTCTTTCTCATCATAAGTTGTCCCATTTGTCAAATCACAGGGACACCTGTTGATTTCCAAATGGTCATTCTGCAGGGCTAGGCGGCGTCCTGATTTCTACTGCTTTATCACAGGCTGACCCATGATTCCTGTGGGCAATGATCCTTGACACTCAAACTGAGGAGCTACATTTACCAGGAACATTTGAGTTTTTTCCTCTGCTGGAACTAGGGATCTTCTAAGTGACTCGTGCAATTACGTTGAGTTAGCAAATGAAGAGACAGGCCTATGAGGGAAGGATGGGGACCAATGAGCTGAGGAGGGGGCTGCTCAAGGTTCCTGCCTTGGCCCGTGTCACTGATGGGGGTGAGGGCTGGAGGGTGCTCCTCTCCCTCAGCCTGACTCCTCAGCTATGAAGTGGGAGGGGTGGGTCTCACAAATTACCTCCCCAGTTCCCCAGAGGACTAAATCAAGTGCCTCCATACTCCTTGGGGTGACCATACTTCCAGAAAAATAATATGGATGTCACTATCATTTTGCCACTGACTCATGTCCAGTCATGGGGTTGCCTCAGTCCTCCAAGACCGAGGAGAAGGTCAAAGTCCTGAAGGGATCCACAGACACTGCAGACTCCTGGAAGGTAAACTGGACTCGTTGCCTGAGAATCCAGGACACTAAGAAGTGACCTCCCAGATGCTGCTGACACACACTACTGGGAAGAGGCCTTCACCAAAAAGAAAACAAAACCCATTTTTTGTGTGGTCACTTGGTGGAATGTGTTAGCTTCACTGCCGTGCCATCTGAGTTGTATTTTGTTGTATATGTGAGGATGTTTTTTTTTTCCTGGCCCTGGGTCCCAAACCCATGTCATTGGGCTTTACATGGCCTGTACCTTAGCCACCTGAGCACCAGAGGTACACCTGTGTTTTAAAGCCTGAGCCCTCTGGGAGCTGCCTGGGCCGCAAAGCTGCTCTCCTGGTACTGTTAAGGCCAGACTAGCCCATCCACCATGGGGTGTCTCCACGAGAGGACAGCCATCTCCACTTCTAGAGCCACAAGCACCTACTCCAGAATAAGAGTTGCTCACCTACCCCAGGGTTTTACAGAAAATATGTTCTGCCCCTGAATGGGACTTGTAGCTACTAAGGAGCACACTCAGGGAATGGGCCATGCCAGGGGCTTTATGCTTTCTAAATATTTCAACTCTTGTGCCCAGGTGAGCTTGGCAAGCATACTCACTTGAACAGGGACTTCATGCCCAAGTCACTTGGGCACTGCTAACTAATACACACTAAAGGGTATGAACAAGCTAAGACTGGAGGAGGGAGGGACACAAGAACACCAGCCCACCTCCTATGAGATGGGTAAGTTAAAACACATTCATCTCCCCCGGGGGCCCATGTTTAAAGGTCACAGAGAGGTTAATGATGAGCCAAGGAATTTCAAGATGTAAACAGAAGAATTTTAAGCTGTAAACAGCCCACTGCAGAGACTGGGTCTGCTTGGGTCCAACTGTAGGAGTAAAACCCCATTTCAAAGGCAGCTGGGCTGCTGGCTTTACCCTCCCCCACACCGCCCTCCTTGTCAGCCCTTCAGCACTGAGACCCGGACTCAGGCCTGGCTGAGAAGACCAGGACACACCTTACCCCAGGGTTGGAAGGAGGCCTCACTTACCCAGTGGCTTGTACTCGTTGCGAGGAGACAGCCGAGAGTAGGGGGGTGGTGGTGATTCTGGAAGACAAGAGACAGCATGTCACTGCTGAGGTGGGAGAGTTCACATCTGGGGGTTCTACATGCCTAATTATTGGCTTCCTCAAACCACAAACCTAGCCTCCAGGAAGCCCTCTTTTCTCCTAGCACCCCTGCTGCCCAAATTTGCTAGAACAGTAGTGTCCAACAGAAAAGGCCACAGGCTTAAGGTATAGAAAAGCCTGGGCCCAGTCCTCCTCTGACACCTTTGGCTGTGTGACCTCACTCAGGCAAGTTACTTCACCTCACTGAGTCAGTTTCCTCAGCTCAGAAATGGGGTCAATAATCATACAGACCTCTCAGATTGACTGGAGGGCAAAAGAAGATATGTACCTAAAAGACCTGGTGTAGTTATCAGCAATGTGAAAAATACCTCTACAAACAGTAACTATTATTACTGTAACACTCTTGTTATGGGTACAGGGAAAGCCAGAGCCAAGGCTGCCAAATACGGGATGCTCTGCCAGTGTGAGTTTTACGTCTATGCAGCATGACTTTTTAGTGTAAATATGTATGTCCCTTGCAATTTTGGTGACATACTAGCAAATTTTGTGTTACTGTCATACACTGATTAAGGACAGGGATCCATTCTGAGAAATGCACTGGTCAGGCAATTTTGTTGTAAGGACCTTAGCATAATTACACACTAATGATGGCATAGCTTATACACACCTAGGCTATATGGCAGAGCCTCTGGAACCACTGGCAGATATATGTTGGTCCATCACTGAAAGGTCATTAAACACCACGTGACTACCTGAAATTTAAGTTTGAGCAGGAGTTCTGCGTTTTTATTTGCTAAAATTGGGAACTAGTCAGAACTGACAGGTCACAACAGAACTACTGGTTCAGGGAGTGACAGAGGGTGAGATTGGTGGGAAGAAGGAAGGCAAACCTAGTTCCTTCCATGGAAGGTCTCAATCGGCCACTTCCAGCTCTCTGCCTCAGTCTCCCCTTTGTGAAGGGAAGGGATGGGACATGAGTTTTCTGCACACTTCCCCTCTGTGATCCCTTATCATCCATGGTGTTTTTCTCTGGTTTCCTTTCATTTGCCTAAAATACTCCTCCTTAAAAACATATACTTTGCCTTCAGAAGGATTCCTGAGCCTCTTGCTTTACGGGAAGCAACAATTTGCTAAACTAAGTAACAATTTGCATGAATGAAATGACCCTTCATTTTCAGTAAATGAAACTAAACACCATCAAATCTGCAAACTAAAACAAACTCTCAGTGGTAGTAAAGTGGTAATAACTATTATTAGGCCAGTATCAGGAATGACACAAGGGGTAATAAGTGTTTTTCGCAATTATAATAAGGCACAATTAGTTGTAGGTGCATTTGTTTTGCTCTGTTCACCTCTTCCCCACCCCGGCTTTCTGAGCCAGAAATTACTTCAACAAAGAGAAGGCTCTGAGGTCTAGGAACAGGGACTCTTGTGTGGACAGGGGTTTGGGAGAAGGGAAAGTGAATCCTGGAATGGCCACTGGGAGAGAAGCAAACATTTGCTGTGTGCCTACTCTGTGTCTGTCTCTAGGGCAGGATTTTCAATTTCATTCATTGTATTTGTTTTCCCTTTGGACTTTACCAACAAGAGTACAAAAGTGATTAATCATGCTCACGGGGCACCTATTTTTATTTTATCTTTTCTCAGAAATAAGTAAGATGGCCACTGTACAGATGAGAAAACTGACCTGCCCAAAGGTCTGAGACCAGGTCTAGCTCTACTCTATAAAGCAGAAAAAACAGGCCATGAAGAAGCACCTATCTTATACTCCCTCACCCCAGTTAGGTCCAGCATACCCCTGAACAGAAAGCTGTGGACAAAGACATGGCAATGAGGACACTGGTGCACCTGAGGAGGCAGGGGATCAGGGGCCCACACATGAATGGAAGGGATACCTCCCACAAGACTTAAAGGGTAGGGTGGGGAGCTGTGTTCAGTCGGAGATATTTTATCCACCTCACTCTTGAATGACCAGCCTCTCAGGACAAGAGGCAAAACACAGGAAGGACTATAGTTTTATGGTGAAAGAGCTGACGCGGGGTGCTCCCCCTGGTCAGAGAAGACAGTGGTGGTGGCTCCCTCAGGGACACACAGGGAACTGTGTGTAGACCAGAACCAGGAGCCAAGTCTCCGGACCCACAGCCTCCTGCCCTGTCCACCACCCCACTAACTTTCTGGCCTGTTATTTCTGTGTGAGTGTTACTTCTGCAAAAAATGTGATTGGCTGAGGCTCAGGCCACACATGTTGGGGAGCTCTGGACATCTTACCCTCCAGATTTGTCCCCAAAAGTGAAACTTGGCAGCAGTGGGTGATAGTGGTTAGAGTCAAGCCAATGTAATGATAACCTCAGCATCTCCTCCAGAATGTGCTTATCTGGGACCCAAAAGGTGGAGGAGGAGAAGGTCATGACGTACCCCGTCACAGGTGCTCTTGGGCCTTGTGATACCCACCACCATGGCCACACCTGAGCTCGGGGTCTTATTGTTTGGAGTGAAAACAGCAAGCAAATCCATGAACTCACAATGTCAGGCACACCAGCTAACACACAGACTTCAAAGGGAATTTACCAGGAACCCATTTGCTCCAGCAAAATGGCTTGCATAGGGATGTTTACAACTGTAGCTATTGGAAGCTAATCACTAAATCCATCCTAGGCAAATAAAAAGTATGCAGGCCTATAGATTCCACCCTGCAACATGGGGACTTAGAATGTCAGAGGCTCACCTGACTCAACTTCTTGGGATTTATCCAACCCAGCTTTTTAATTGATGGGACAACTGAGGCCCATCCAGGTACAGGACCCACCCAGCACCACACAGGAAGGTAGGAGATGTTACTCTACCTCCACTAAACAAAGGGGAGGCCAACTAAGGACCAATTCCAGTTACGTTTGAAAAAAAAAATGAGTTATCATTCACCAACCCTAAGATTCACTCTTTAAAAGTGCACAATTTAGTGGGTT
The DNA here is from genome assembly GCA_004363575.1 of Solenodon paradoxus. Taxonomy (NCBI): domain Eukaryota; kingdom Metazoa; phylum Chordata; class Mammalia; order Eulipotyphla; family Solenodontidae; genus Solenodon; species Solenodon paradoxus. The sequence continues at coordinate 213,924 of RJWH01002162.1, forward strand.
TGGTATAACCAGAGCTGTGTAAACAAAACCATTATATAATTACAGGACATTTCCATCACCCCAAAAGAAACCCTGTCCCCATCAACACTCAGTTCCTATTCCCCCAAACCTTAGGCAACCATTAATCTACTTTTGGTCTATGGATTTTCCTATTCCAGACATTTCACACAAATGGATTCCTACCTGGCCTGTGTCCAACCTTTTCACTTAGCATGTTTTCATTTCACGTTCATCCATGCTGTAGAATCTATGAGAACTTGATTGATTTTTATGTTCTATCTGTTCATTGTATGGCTATGCCACATTTTACCCACCCTTCACCTATCAGACTTTTTGGTTATCGGGAATAACGCTGCCATGAACAATACCAGGTAACCTTGAGTTGCACCTCGACTCTGTTCTCACATGTTCTCAAGGATTTGGAAGAATGGACATTAAGTTGGTGGGATACTCAATAGTTGAGACAAAAGCTTAAGAGAAAGTATGAACTGCCTCCAGACCTTCTGTTCACTCCCCTCTTAGAAGTCATCTTAATACTTGGAAAAGTTGTACTGATTTAAAAATAATAATATGTGCTCTAAATTTTAAGGGGGGAACACCTAGAGCTTGCCAGACCACTCTGGAAGAAAGGGACTTGACAGAGAGAGACAGATGGAAAGAAACAGAGACAGTGTCATTAGAAAGACCAGCTCCCTCAGACATCCACAGCCTCAGGCCCCAACTTCAGGACTCTCCTCCAACCTCCCTCAGAAGTGAGAGCAGTCAAGTCAGCCAGGGGCCAGTTTCTACCAGCAGCTAGAGCTCAGCTCAGCTTAGCTTAGCCTGGTCACCCCCCAGGGGGTACTTAGCCTTTTGGGATCTAGAATCTAATTCGAAAGCCAGAAGAGTTCACAGCCGCTCCCAGCCCTGGATAAAATTTCAGTCTGGGACACTACCTAGCCCAGCATCTAGTTTCGGGAAGGCTCCACACACCCCCAAGTTTCCACCCTCTGAAGGGGTGGCGGTGGGTGGGGAGGGGGCCTCCCAGGCGCCTGTTCCCTCCACCCCCAGAACCTGGAGGCTCACCCCCAAGCCCCAGGGTGGGAGGCATGGAAAAGGAGCTCCTGGCACTTTAAGGCCGGCGGAGCCTAATTGCCCAGATTCCCCCGGCAGCCAGATAAACAGCGCGGCTGGCTGGCGCCAGCAAGAGGCAAACTGCACATTATCACCCCTTCCTCACCTCTGAGGAGGAGCAGCAGAGTGGCTGGTGAGGGGCTGCCAGAGGGGCAGGGCGGGGGCTTGGAAGCCCAACTTGAAATTGATCTCATTTCAAAGGGATAATGCCAGGCCAAATAAAAGGAAAATTTCTAGCCCATTCTAATTCCTGTAGTCCTGGCCTGGGAACCCTGTGTTTTCCTCCAGTCCTTTAGAGATGAAGCTCTCCCTTGCTCTGTCTCTTTCCCTGGCCCAATTTGGATAATAGTAATTTACTGGATATAATTACAGAAAAAAAGTGGTGAAGCAAAGAGCAGGAGATTTATTCCAAAGTTAATGGATACTTTCAGGAGAAAGGAGCTCTATAAACACAGGTTAGAACTGTGATGAAAGTATTTCTCCACATTTCCGTCCACATAGGCACTAAGCTCAGCGAACCGGCTTTTCCCGGGACAGAAAGACACACCAAGGGAGGGAGACCTAGGACCTAATTTCTCAAGAGGTAGAGGGTCCAGGCACAGCAGGTATGGAGAGAGGGGATCCCACTTCCTCAGACAAGCATAGGAGGAAAGAGCAGGGTCAGGAGGCAGTCCTGTGCCATGGAGAATCTGCCCTGTGGAACCCTCGGATTCCGTCCCCTGCCCCAGATGGGAACGGAGGCCCCTAAACAGGGAACTAGTCCCAAAGCCTACAGCAAGTTGATCAGGTAGGTAGGTGCTGAGCAGCGAGGGGCCACACTGTCCAGAAAAGGCTCTCTGTCACCCAGCTCCCTGCAGGGGCTAGGAGGTGCTGAGGTGACTGGTGTCCCTCAGTTGGCCTGCTGAGTTTTCCCGTGGACTTGCTAGCTGTGTGTCTGTTAAGTGTCTGCCTGTCTGCCTGCCTGTCTGCGCTGGTGCCCCAGTCCTCTACCCCAGAGCCCTGGAAAGAGTAGTCTCCTTATCAGGACTCGCACGGTTGAACTCCAGCTATGCACCCGCCCAGCTGCAGGAGCCAGGCTGGCGGCCAGGCCTTGGGAGCGGTATGGGCAGCAAAAGGCTCCCCCAGTTCTCAGTCCCAGTGGTCCAAGCCATCAGGCAGTGAGGGTCAACCTGAAGCATAATGGAAACTCTTCCCAGACCATCAGTCCTCCCAGCTGCCCCAAGGTGATACAAATGGACGCCTTAGGCTGACAGACAGCAGAGACTTAGCCCTGCAACAGCACCTCCTTCTGGGGTGCGGAGTGGAGTTGGGTGGGAGGAAAACTCAAGTGACAATACTTAGCTTAGAATTAGATGTGGAGACTATTCCTAGCACCGCCCCACTAACACACAGAGAGATGAGAGATAACTAGTCCAAAGTGAGGTTGTCCTTACTGGACAGGAAGAACCAAAGGCCAGGTCTGTGGTAAGAATGTTCTGCAGTTTGCCCCTGAACCTGGACCTGTCACAGTCCACCAGCTCAAACCAACACCCAAGCTGACTTCTAATCCAGGGAGAAGGAGCAAGGACAGACATGTCTCCAACGTGTTCACTGCCCCCCGCCCCCAAACACACCCCTGAGATTGCCTGGCACCTTGATTCTCAACTGGGCCTGTCCTCCTCCTCAACACTCACCTCCCAGAACCCATCCTCCAAGGTCATGGAGCTCTGGAGACGACCCTAGCACATGCGCACCCAACAGACCTACAGACCGGATCCTTCTTCCTCCATCTTTGGCCCATCTCCCCCTGAATACTATGTTTCCTGAGGACTTGAATCCTACATCTTTCTACTCTCTGCAGCACCACACCAAGCAGTGTGAGAGCTGAACAAGTATTCGCTGGCAGACTGATGTGTGGAGAGAGAAACGACCTGCAGGACTTTCTAAAGGAGAAGGTGGGCACCACAATGATCTCCCACTAGAAATAAGACCAGGGACCAGGCAACCACAAATAGACCCCTTCCCCAGAGGCAAGGAAACAGAGTGGCAGAGGGGAGGAAGCACTTCCAAGGGAAGCTGTCAGGAAGAGGACCAGGAGAACAGAAAGTCCACCATGGGCTGCAAGTCAGGACAACCAACAGTCCCCAAATTGGGCCTGGAGTGGCTATGCCGGGAGCACGACCCCAGATCAAGGCCTCCTCTTCCCTCAATCCCCATCAGTGCTCTTGCTTCAGCAACAATCACAGAGACACCTTTCTGTCCCTTCCACCCAGCATCCTGAACACAAACAAGACACCTGGGACAAATCCACACTCCCAGGCCCATTCTCCCCTTCCACACACTGGGGGTTCAGGAGGCCTGTGATCGGACACCCATGTGCCCCCAGATTGAGTATTGTCTCCAGAGGCCAGACTGCAGGAGCTCAGAGCCTCCCAGACCCCACAGCCTGTAACTCTGACAGTCCCATCCCAGCAGAACCCTCAAGTCACCTAAGATGCTGCAGACTGAAATGTGGGATCCCTGCAGATCCCAGAGCAAGGGGAGCTGCAAGTCTAGGGCCTGCCAGGAGCCCTCACCTGCCCTCACCTGTGCTCCAGCACCCAGGTCTGCTCAGGTAAGCAGGGCTCTGGGGTGTGCGTGTGCAGGAAATCCCAGGAAGAACAAAGAAGGGGGCAACTCTCAGAGGTAACGAATACCTGACTTCCTCTCCTACTCACAGCTCCCTCTAGAACCCTCCACTCTGTAGAAAAGGTGGACACAGAGTGGGAATGATGGAGACCTTCCACACCCAAGGGTGCTGGGGACAAGAAGGCATCTCCACTTGCAAAGGATTTGCTCCAATGTATACAAAAGTACACATGGGACAAGTTACGTACACTTGTGACTCTAGCCACAAAACTGTCCACACGCAGTCACACAACCTAGCTGGATTCTGGTACAGGGTGGGTACATGCACACAGATGCTACAAGACAGGGCACAGATTTCGGACTATTGGGAAGGGTGCTGGGCACCCCAGGAATGTGGCTTTTCTGAGACCTGACCACCCACACTGTCTTAGGAAGTTGGAGCCCAGATTTGGTCCCTGAAGCTGCACAGAGAAAACTCCAACGTGTGCCCTTAAAAGTTTGCTGGAGACTTAGATGAAGTTTGCCACCTGACATATGAGTGCTCTGATGCCCACCCCCCAGGCTTTCCTCTACTGGGGGCACCCACCCTCCAGGGACCCCCGGGGAGCACGCACAGCATTGCCTGCTTGAGGTTTCGGAGAGAAAAGCCCATGAAGTGGGTGCAGAGGGGAACCCAGGCCCCCACCGGGCGCGGCAGCTCACCTGGCCCGCAGAGCCGGCTGAAGTGGTAGGGGTTACAGCACACTGTGGGGCCTTCCGCGACAGCGAAGCTGTGGCAGCCGCACAGGGGCTTCAGCTCCACCGCGTGCTGCAGGTCGGGCCAACGGAAGAGGCGGCCCAGCAGCAGCTGCGGCGGCGCGGGCTGGCCGCCCAGGCGGAGGTCAACGCGAGGCACCAGCACGCAGCCCCCGGGCACGCCGCCTCGGGACTCCACCGCCTCCAGCAACGTGTCCAGGGAGCGCTCCTTGAGCCGCTTCAGCAGCGAGTAAGTGACGGTCTTGAGCTCCTGCTCCAGCAGCAGGAGCCGCGAGTGGGCTTCACGACTCCGCCCGCCTCCCGCTGGCTCCGGGGCCGCCCCAGCCAGGGGATCGCCCGGGTCGCGGGGCGCGCCAACGGCGTCCCTCTCGGAGAAAAGACAGCAAGTCACCGTTTCGCAGTCATTTTCGGGCAGCCAGCCTGGGCCTCCTGGCTCCACCACGTCCAGCGGGGAACCCCCAGCAACGGCCCCCAGCTCAGACATGGGCCTTAGGGGACCGCCTGAGCGCCGGCGCCTCCCCGCGCCCAGGGCGCCTCGCTGTCCCACCGCGTCCCGGGGCCGCCGAGGGGCTACCAGGCGGACTTCGGAGCGGCCGCAGCCTCCGCCTTCTCGTGCCTGAGGGGCCGGCTCCGCTCGGCTGCCCAAGCTCCCATCCTCGTCGCCGTCGCCGCCACCGCCACCTTCCTCCCGGTCGGGGACCACTCGACTTCGCCAAAGTCGCCGCACCAGCCCCGAGCGTTTGGACCTGAACATACGATATCCTTTGGCGCCGGGGGTGGGAGGGAGGCGGTCTCCGGTTACCGGGGGTCCGTTCCCTCAGCGAGGCGCCGGCAGCGCGGGCCGCAGCCCCACATGAAGCTCCGACGCCCGGCGCCGTGCAGACTGCGCACAGCCTGTCGAGGAAGGGGCACCGCAGCGCTGCAACATGAGGGAGCTCGCTGGGGCGGGACGGCGGGGAAGGAGCGCCAGCCCAGCCGCAGGACGCGCCGAGCCAGCGGCTACATGGACCCCCGCAGCCTGGCGGCTCAGCAACTCCAGCCCCGGAGCTTTAGGGAACCGCAATAGCAGTGCCGCCAGAAAGACCCCGCATGGGCCCTGGAGGCGTCACAAGTTGCGCGGCGGGCCCATAAGCACAAAGCCCTCCCGAACCCCCAAAATGTGTCTGGGAAGCGTTGCCTTTAAAACCCAAGCGCTTGACTACATGGGTTTTTCCTGCAGGATCCAAAAGGGAGGTTCGTTGATGCCCTCAGCTTCCTTCTTACTCCCTGCAAAAAGAATAAAAGGAAAGAAAGAAAAAGACACCTCTCCACCTTACAACAAAACCCAAGTCCCTGGAATTGCATGCACGAATGGCCAACTCCTTCTCAGGTCCCGGGGCGCTGGAGGCACTTGGAGCAAGTTTCTCCTGAACGTGGGTGTCAACACATGGGTGGAAACTGTAAAAATCCCTTGAGCTGTTGGGAATCCTTAATTAAAAATGCAATCCACCGAGGCAGAAGTCGCAGCCCACCCCACGCAGCGCTCCGACGCCCAGCCTGCCGAGGCTGCAGAGGTCGCCCCTCTCTCCCCCTCCGCAAAAGGTGCCTCCCGGTGGCTCCGAGGTCCCTTCGAGGTCTGGAGAGGCAGCGCCCGGCGGCTCTTTCTCTCGCATAGGCTCCCTCGCTCGTTCCCCCGCTCCGCTCTCTCTCTCTCTTTTTTGTTCTCCTCAAACGCACACTGAGGGCCCCCGGAGGAGCGCCGCGGAGTCATTGGCTGCCTCCCATCATATGCCAGTCTAGACACTTTGGCGGCTCCGCGGCGCTGATTGTTGCGCAAACAAGGTTTCAAGTTTCTTAACTCTTAAAGGAGAACACGTCCCATTGCAGGGCCTGAGGCTCAGAGGGGCCGGTTCCCAAAGGGCAGAGCCCGGGCCACCGCCCCACGCTCACCCCGTACCCCCGCCCTGAGCCTGACAGCGCCCACAACTCGCTCTCTGACTCGTGTTGCGCCGCGGGCACTGATGCCAGCTAGCATACGCGCGCACGCGGGCGCGCGCGTACACACATGGTTACACAAACCAAGGGCTGGCGGTGGGCGGGCTAGATGGACCCACTGAGATTCGGATGCAAACAGGGCGCTTTGCCTCTTCCTGGCTTGTGTACAAACTTTCAAACACACTGCACTTTAGAGTTGGTCCAAACCCCTATTCCAGGACAGGCTAATAAAAATGGATGTGAGTGTGTGCCTTCCTGGCTTGCAGCTCTTGGAAGAGGCGGTGGGGGGGGGCCGATGTGCTGGGGGTTGTAGGAGCTTCTGTCAAGGAATGAGGTCCCCGTGTCCCCTGAGGGGTCATTCGATTGGGCCCAAGGGTGGCAGGGGAAGGGGTGCGTGGTAATACTTGAAAGTGGGGCTCCAGTTTTGCCTGGGGTAGACAGTTGCAGAGGGTGGGGTTGAGGCATGGAATGTCTCCCACCGGGCTCTTCTTGGTCACCAGGGCCCTCCCTCAGACCTAGGTAGGCCAGTAGCCATACCAGGCCCCTTGAAGGCCAAGCACTTTCCTCAATTTATTCTTTTGCACCGAGAGGGATATAGGTAGGGGTCGAGCTTTCCCAGCGACGTTTCACCACAGAAATGGGAGTGGGTGGGGGTCCGGTCAGGCCGGAGTTGGCTGGGGGGCATAAAAGCAGCAGCAGGCTTCCCGGAACGGGAAGAGTTAAGGCCGCTCCTGCCCCAGGAGCCGGCGCGGCGGGGTACCTCCTCGGGCGCGCTCACTAGTCCGAGGGTGGCAAAAGTTCAAGCTTGTAAAGTCAGGATTGGTCCTGGGCGGAGGGAAAAAAGGCAAGGTTTCCCCCCTCCGCCCCCTCTCCCTCTTGAGGCGCCGATTGGCTAGGCTGCAGGGCGGGCCCCGCCCCCTACGGGCGCGCGACAGCACCGCCCCTGACGTGGGGCCACGCCCCTTTCCGGGCAGGAACCAGCCCTGCGGTGAATGAAAGAAATTCCGCTACTCTCATTGGCTGGGGGCTGGGCTCCATTCCTAGTGGGGACCGCAGGGTCGCGGGAGGACTGGGGAAGAGGGGGATGGGGGATGGGAGAGGGGGGAAATCCCCCCACAAGGTACCCACTAGTGTGACTAGTCTTGGGAATATTCAAAGTCTGGGCCTCAGACCATTTGCTGAGCATTACCTGGAACCAGGTAAAGTTTGCCTGTGCTTTTGGGAGAGGCGGTTGCCCTCTAGAAAAGAGGCCTGGGCAAACTCTTCTGCACCCCCTACTTTGACAAATCAAAATAGCTGTCTTGGCCTCGGTTTCTTATTTGAAAAATGGGAGATGATGATGTTGGCTGTGCATTCTTGATCCTAGGAAAGGGTTAGTTTTAAATGCACATGTCGCAAGTGAACAGCAAGTGAGCGATACAAAGTGAACACAATACCTTTTTATCAAGAACGCAGAAGAAAAGATGACCTCCACCCCAGAAACCCTTCTTGGAGCCCCTTTTCAGTCATTTCTTGCCCCAAGGGAAATCATTGAATCTTAATAAACAATGAGAAACGAAGTATTTTCTTTCCTCAGGGTATTTGTTGCTTTGGCGCTGGATTACAATAATAGCTCATACTGAGTACTAACTATGAGCAAAGCTTTGTTCCAGGCATTCCAAGAAGCTAGTCATTTAATTCTCAGTACTACCGTGATATATACCATTATTTACAACTGAGGAAACTGAGGCACAGGAACTTGTCCGTTTAATTTGCCATTGAAATGAAGATAATATTCAGAGTGCTAAAAGTCTGGAACGGGGTGGGGGGAGGTGTTCACACCAAAACCAAAAAGTGCTGGTGGGTTTTTGTTGCCAGAGCACACCTTTGAAGGCAATGATTTTCAACATGTGGTCCACTGGATCTGCTGGGTGAGGCCACAGACCCCATAAAACAACTTGTTCCTTTTTATTGATTAAGATACTGAGCACAAGGACAGTAAGTAACTTGCACAAGCATGTGGTTAAGGGTGGAGGCAGTATTTGAACCCAGTCAGTTTGGCAGGAAAGGGCTGTGTGTGTGTAATTGGAAGCAAAGGGAATGGACAGCAGGCAGGAACTGGGTTACCCCTCAGGGCTTCCAGGACACTCAGCACCTACCCCTGGTGCAAATATGTGACCTGGCTCCTGTCCCTCCAGTCCCCACCCTCCCTGAAGGACAATGGCATCCCTTTTTGCAGGGTTCCTGGGGATATCCCTCAGGGCTGCCTGGCCTGTGTTGGGGCCTCAGGTCAGAGAGACTGAGGCAGTGACCTTCCTTGGGAGGGCTGCCTTCATCCCTGGGTGATAACAATAAAGTTTGTCTTTGGTCTTTGCTCACCCAAAGGTGCAGCACTGGTGGTGGGTGCCATTGGCTGCCAGCTGGGTGCTGCCTGAAGAGCCCTGAGGCAGATTGTGGGAGGTCTGGGTTCAGCACTGACCTATTCAAATTTCCTCAGCCCTGGGAGCCTCTGGGTTCTCCTCTGTAAAACGGGATTAGGAGTCAGGCTGGAGACGGTTAAATGACTCAGGGCACAGACTGCAGGAAGACAGAATCTGCCTGGAGATGGTAGCAGTCAGACCCACTGTCCTTGGGATCCCAGGGCCCATCCAGCCTGTGGCCTGTGACCACTAGAGGGCGTGTGTAGCCTGTGGGGCAGGGCTGGAGCTGCAGCCTAAGGGCACCTCCTAGATGCTTCTCTGGAGACAAGTTCTGATTTCCTAGTGAGAAAGGTGGGGTCCCAGCTGCTCCTCAGGTCTCTGCAAACTTCCTCGTATTACTCCAGTGTTCCCCTGAATTTCCCCTTTGCAGTGCTTCTCCCAGGCATGCCACCCCCTTGTCCCTTCTGGGATGTACATCCCACGTGGGTAGAAATGGAGAAACTATCAGGCACCTGTTGCCCATAGCAGCACTGAGGGAATAGACTCAGAAACAGGATATTTGATGCCACTCTGTGCCATCCAAGAAGATAATTCACAAGGATAATGCCTGACCCATCTCTTCTCCCCAGTCCCAGCACTATGCCTGTCCCATATGAGGTCAATAAATATTGGTGATTTTGGTTAAGTTCAGACTCCTCACTTCTCCAAGCTCCATAGTCATCATCAACCTGCACCAAACACTTTTATGTACTGTCTCATCAAATCCCCCAACAATGCAATGAAGCCTTAGCTATTGTTTTCTAGACTTTGGTGTTTTGGGTTTTTTTTTTTTAGAGAAGAAAACCCAAGTTTAGCAATTTGTCTCTGATCACATAGCCAATAGTTGGCAGAGTTGGGATTTGAACCTATGGCTACTTGAATTGAGTGATTATCTTAACACTTGGCCTTAAAAAATAAAACCTGGTCTTTTGTCGTTAATAAGTTTCCATGTCACATGGGGAGATAAAAGGCATGAAACACCAGAAATCATATGAGTTAAAGCTACTTGGGAGTGGGCTGTAGGAGCCACTCCTTAGGAAAAGAAACATCACAGAGGGGATCTGGGCTACCTCTTCCTATGGCAGGGAGACTGACTCATCCTAACCCCATTTACAGGAGACTGATGAATAAATCAAAGCCCAACTTATGAATTCAAGGAGAACAAGTATTGGCCCAAATGGCCTTTACTACAGATGTACTATACTTGACCTACCTTTGGGAGACAGATCTGCTTGGCCAACATTACCCCAAATGGAGGAGTTAGGGCAACCTTTGTTGGTAGATAGCCCTCCTGAGACTTTGATGAATGCCATGGACCCTCTCTTTTGCTCTCGATTAAAGCACGTGTTGGGCATGCCCTGGTGGTTTAGTGGTTAAGTCTGCTGCCTGTGGACAGCTCAGTTCACATATATCCCAAGGACTTAAGACTGTGACCTAGGGCTGGGGAAAACAACCAAGATAAATAAGTAAGTAAGAATAAATAAAATGTATTTTCCACCTTTCTCTTCCTAACTGACTAAACAGGAAGAACCTGGAGGTTAAACGAAGGGAAGGGCCACTGCCCTTTGTTTTAACTGGCCATTTCTAGTGACTGTGCTGAGACTAGACTAGGGGGGACATGAGTGGGAGCAGGGTCCTGGCAGGGACTGTTGCCTGGTGGTGACAGAGTCATGCTTACTTGGGCATAAGTGGTCTGATCCCAGACATACTTAAAGAGAACCAGCATGATTCTCGGGAACTTTCTTTGTCTCCTACAACAACCCACAAGAGGGTGCTGTTATTACTTCTAGGTTACAGATTCCGGATGGAAACCTGGAGTTAACTGGTAATAATAAAATTGGGAGGTTGTTTTGAAGATTAAAATGCTTAGCACAGAGCCAGGCACCTAGTAAGTGCTCAGTAAACTGCGGCTGTGATGGTGAAATGAGCATCTACTTCAGCCATCACCAACAACCACCTTGCAGACTGCTTAGCCTCTGGAGGACCCACTTCTTCATCTACAAAACCTTTCTACTCCACCAGGTGGGCTCCTGAGTCAGGTCCGTGCACAGGAGGCCTGCACAGCTCACCACAGGATGTGACCTGGAGAAGGAACGTTATCTGTATGAGGAAAGGAGGAGACGCTTCTCTCCCAATCCACTGGGCTGCACTCAACCCCACGGTCTAAATAGACTTTGAAGAACACTGAGCCCAGTGGGAGGGGAGGCAGATCCTGTGGAGGGTCTAGCCTCCAGAAAGGATAACATTCAAGGTCACAGGCCCAAGTGGGAGAACTAGGAATTGGGCCTGAACCCCTGTCCCTTATCCAGGGAGGAAGTCTCTTTGCTCCAAGTGGGCAATGTGTGTGACGCAGGAGGTAAGAGGGCAGGCTCTGAGGTTAGACTGTCCAGTTCTAATCCTGTCTCTGCTTGGTCATGGCACCTGTCCTCTCTGACTTTCCCTTTCTCAGACTGTAAAGTGGGTTTAATAGTAATTGTTCCTTTCTCATATTGTTGTGACCTTGACTCTGTTAACACATGCAGTGGATTTTTGCTGCCTTGCCAGAAGAGTGATGCCCTCACAAACCGTCTTTCAGAAGTCTCCAATGAGGTGCACCCTGGTGGCTCAGACACTGAGCCAGTGACTGGGGCAAAGACCAAGTAAAGCCCAAGACCCAGGTTCTCTACCCAGGGACCAAGGGGAATAACCAAAGACAACTAAAAGTTCTTCCTCTTCTTCTTCCTTCTTTCTTCCTTGAAGAAGCTTCTTTCTCCTCTCCCTTCCTTCCTCTCTTTGAAAGAAAGAAAGAAAAAAATCACAAGTGAAAGAATGCGGTATGAATAAGTGACTACAGCAGATCTCATGATTGTTCAGAGGACTGGCGGTTTTGCACAAAGACCATGGTGAGGACTGTGAAACCGGATTACCTGCACCCACCCTGCTCCAACTGCATGACCAGGGGTTTCCCGATTTTACAGGATTTTTCTGGAGTGCTAATTTGACTCAAAGATGTTGCATAAATTTATTTTTAAAAAAAAATTATTTTCATAATATATTCCATTTTGAATATTAAAGCTAACCCTGGTGGATATATCAGTGAATAGAATACACAGTTCTCATGAGTTATTGAACAGAGGTGGGGTCTTCTAAAGATGCCATCATGGTCAATGTGAGCAGCCTCACACCATGACCCCAGTCCTTGCCCCAGGTCTGACCCCAGTCTCTCCTGGAGCAGGCTCATTTCCCTTGGCCTTCAGGAGAATGCAGGAGCCCTTGCTGAACAGACACTGCCTAGGGAGATGGCACATTTGTTCTTGGCTTTAATTCTACTGAATGTTTCTACTGGACCTTTTCTATGAGCCAAAGGCATTTAGCACAGGAAGACCTGCCCTTCAGGGACTGGGAGTTTTCTAGAAGAAATGTCTCCACTCAATCATCCCTTCACACCATGGCCAGAAAGCATCTTCTAGCTTCTCTCTCTGAGGCTCTTATACTGAGAACCCTTTAATGGAGCCTCCTGACCAAATATTAAAAAGTGGCTTCCTTACCCTGTTATGTCAAATCCAACCTCATCTCACCCTCTTACCACATGCATCCTGAACAAGAGAGAAGCTGCTCCTCCAGATATCCCCACATTCCTGTGTTCTTCTCTCTGACATTCAGCCTTCAAACATGTTGGTCCATCTGATGGAATGTTCTCCCTTATTTTCCTCAGAGTTAAGAATGCTTTCTCTCTCTCTATCCAGTTACAGGCCCAAGGCTGTTCTCCTTGCTCTGTCCTGAGGTTTGTATGTCCCTTCTTTCAGAGCTTGTTCACTTCTTAGAGCCTCTCAAGAGCAAATCCTGAGTGTTCCTTATCTCTCTACCCCCTCGTCCAGCACCCAGAGGGAAGCTGTTTGACAGGGAGATTTTAAGTTTTAACAGATACAATGGACTTCCCTTCCCTGCAGTAAAACCCACACCTGTTGATACTGCAGTCCTACTTGGTGCACGTTCCATACAGATGCGCCCGATCCAGGCAGAACAATGTCGGTGTACAGCTGTGTAATGAGCAACTTAAAGATGCCTGTATTCCTTAAGATTAATTTATAGGAAAGAGATTGGACTCAAAAGAGGATCTAGTTAAATAGATTAGGGTATACCTCTAACAGTAGAAAAAAAAAATAACCCTCGAGATGAAAAGATCAAGATGTTAAATGACTAACAACTGTACCATTTGCCATATTTTTAAGAAGCATATTTACTTGTATATACATAAAATGTCTGTGAGACCATGGGGAGACACAGTATCCACTGGTAAAATGGTTGCCTAGGGTGGTAGGGAGGATGGTGAGGAGAACTGGAAGCTGACAAGAGGGAGATTACCTTTTGCCCATACCTGTTTGTTTTTTTATTTACTTTCTTGCTTGTTTAACTCACTCTGTTAAATAGGTAGTGATTGAACCTTGCAAATCTTCACAGGACCGAAGTTCCAGTATAAGAGCAGCCTCCCTCTCAGGCCTTCTGCCTGCTTGATGTGCATCTTCAGTACTTTCTGAATTTTCGTGACATGGACTAAATTACTAATTCAAAGCAATTAAATAAATTATTTGAAAGTAACAAATATATGATTGAAATAGTAAGCATACGCTGAAGGAAGGAATAAGTTAACAAAAGAATCGTTGACAGAAGAATTAAATACGCAAAACAGTGCAATAACTTGCAGAACAGGACATGACTAAGTGACAAGTGAAATGACAGAAACTAGAAGCAATGTAAGTTAGAGCTGATGACAGTCAGAGAAGGCATCCTGTCTTGTCTTGCTCTGAGTTTCCTATGTGTGTATTTTCTCTTCTCTATCCATATGGGACAGATTTGTACTCTTGTTTATCTGGGAATCAGACAGAGAGAAGACGTGCAATAAACATGTCTTGCTTGCATCCCCACTAGCGTTAGACATACTCTGGGAAGGAACTGGGGGAAAGAGTCACTGGGGCCTTCCAGGACCTAGGACTGTGTGCAGGCCTGCCGACAACTTCCATGTGCCCTAGAGAATTTCATCTTCCTAGGCCCCTTCTTCAATGGAAATATATTTTAGAATGTATGTTACAAGTGTATTGTCTTTCTGTTCTCGTTTTTAGTGTATTTCTGATATGCAAAGTCCTATCAGGTTCACAATGGCTGCCAAGGCCCCAGCCTCCACATTTACATCTAGGCCACAGTAGGGAAGGTTAAAGGTAAAAAAAAAGGGTGCTTCCCAGTTGAGTCGGCTCTATTCATGCTACAGTTTTCCCAGAATTATTGCATGAAGCTTCCACTTACATCTCGTTGGCCAGAAATAGTCACATGGATATACCAACTGCAAAAGATAGCGATAGAAATATGCTTATGCTCAGGAAAGGTAGTGTTTTTCCTAAAGAGAAAATTTGTCTCACACAAAAAAATAATCATGTTCTATTAAAGAGAAAGTATGGAACTGAGGTTGTCATAGATACCTAACAGGGACTCCCTCCAGGATCTGTAGTCCTGATTGTCTGGAGTGGAATAGCAGATACCTCTGTCGCACTAGGCTTCAGCTCACTAATTTGCCACAGATCCCGCTACTCCCTAATGTCTCTCCAGCACTCAATGTGAATTGTTTGTTTTTCTTTCTGGCTTTCTTTTCTTAGTGAAATTAAGAGGAGAAGGATTCCCTATAACTATGTCTTATTGAAAATCAAAAGAGCTAAAGATATACCAAAAGAGTCATGTGTTACAAGAAAAACAAGATGGAAAAATTCTTTGGGGAAAAAGAAAAATATTCCTAGCTATGTATCATGCAAAAAGACGTGTTAAAAATATGAATCTTAACACACCATCCTGACACAGTTGGCTGACTTCACTCCCCACACTTGCCTGGCAGGCACTATGCTGGCTGTGTGCAGGGACAGTGGGCCTCAGATCTCTCTGTTTCTGCACAGCTCACCCTTCTCCTGGGAGAATAGCTCCATTTGGTCTAAACCCCTGTACCTCTCATTTGAAATGGTTGTGCCCTTTTTTGTATTCAGACCTTATTTTGGGCAAGTTCAAATCTGCCTTACAAAGTTCCAGATCATTATGGTAGGCGAAAAATGCAGTGAAATGGCACACCACTGTCAGTTAATTACTAAAAATCCTTTAATAGCTGACATTATTATAAATTCTATTCCCTTTATGACAAGGACAATTGGACTCTCTGTTTTTCTTGCCCTGCACTGGAACCCCAAACAATGTGGTCTTGTTGGGGAGAATGACCTGGATGCACTCGGAGGTGAGTTGGAGTGAACATAGGTTACCTATGCCGATCATAGCAGCGTACAGGCCTGAGGACATGCCGTCCTGGGCAGGGATGAAGCAGCTACCTGTCAAGGCCTCAGAACCAACTCAGTCTCCATTCCCACCTGCCTCCCCATGGCTGTGGCTACAAAAAGCGTCTCTTCCAATATGACCCCCCATTCCCTCTACTTGATCACTGCTCCTCTCCTTATCTAGGCCTCCCTCAGAGTCCCCTTTCTAGACAATCTCCCCTGATTCTCCTTTCTAAATCTCCAGACACATGGTAGGTTGGTTCTCTTTGGTTTTGGTGAGTCAGGTGTAGAAATTGCATGTCTTAAGTGTAAACCTTGATGATATTTTACATGTGTGTTTACCATGGAGTCTGTTTCCAAACCAAGATGTAGAACATAGAAACCCTCTTAACTCAAAGATATTACTGTGCATGAGAATGCCCTCAAGAGTGTGTGAACAATGCAGCCTGGGGCCCACCCAGAGATGCAGACGCAGGGAGACAGCCAGGGAGGGCAAGTGAGCTGCACACAGGTCCTCAGGGGGAGGGAGGCTGCGCCCACCCTTGAAGAAATCTACTCAATGCTTGCTGTGACCACACAGGTAAAGCCCGTGTTTCTAGGTTATTCCCCAGTCCAATGTGGGTGGAGTGGGTTGAAAGGGTGGGGCGTGTGCTTTCCTCTTTTATTTCAGGACTAGAAAGGTTCTGGGCCAAGAAAGGGGACTCACTGGGGTGGGTACAGCCTGAATTTATATGATGTAGGAGGCTATAGATAAACTGTTGGGATACAGTGTCTTGGAAGGTCTCCTGTAAGTGACTCTTGCCCCACTTTCCATCTGCCTCTGCCAGCCACTAAGAGTCTTGTACTTCGGAGGAAGAAGTCATCTGCTGGAGAGAAAAATCATTCCCCAGCTCTCTCCTTCCATCCATGGGATGCATGCGAGATGCTTATCCCAACCCCATGCTAGAATCACCCGGGGAGCTTAAAAAAGTAAAATGTCTTGAGTAAATTGGCCTGGGGTAGAGATGGAGCTTTAGTACTTTCTAAAGCACCCAGATGGTTCTAAAGCACAGTCAAGAACAAAAACCTTGATCAGAGGCCTGACTCAGAACGTTAATCTTGCCTTATCTGCTCCAGACTTAAATGAAAGAAGGGCCAAGTGACCACCTCCCACTTTCTGCCTCTTCTGAAGGGGACAGGAACCCTGGCTGTGGTCAGTGTCATCAATGCTGGCCATTACCTGACCCTCCTCCAGAGGACTCCCTCAAATCTGGGCACAAAATGATTGGTAATATTGCTCTTTTATTAAGCACCTTATATTTTTTCCAATCCTCATTGCAACACTGCATTCTAGCAGGCAGGAAACTAAACTCAGGAGCCCTTCGTGAGTGCCTTCTGAGACTTGTGGGCATGGCTGCAGCTGCGAGTAAATCCGGGATTTGAGGGTCAAAAGTCCAAATGCATCCCTCTTGATCAGGATGCTTCTTGAAGCAGAGCCCGTTTCTGAACACAAGTCTAGGACTGCCTTGTCCACCAAGCACAGCAGACAGTGCTTGGGGCCCACAAGAATTTAGAGGCTTTTAAAATGTTTTAATTTTGTTTGAAAACAGAAGGAAAAAATGAATAATAGTACAGATATGGCAATGAATCCAGACTGGATCACATTTATATGGCATAGCTCAATGTCATAAAAATATTGAAAATTTTATTAACAAAAAGATTTAAAATACTGAAGAGACCAAATAAAGTGTCTGAGCTGTATTCAGGCACAGGCCCCAATGGACTACGTCATCAATGGTAGTTATCAGGACTGCTGACAAATTTTCTTCTTTTGTCTGGGGACATAGTAGGTTAGCAGTTCTGCAATCACCTGAACTTTCCAAGACTCTAGCTTAAAACACTAACTAGTAGTATTGCTAATAAGTTTAAGTTCAGCCCCATTTTCTAGAGCTGGCTCCGTTGCTCCTGGTTTGGCTCCCTTACATGTCTGCGAGCAATGAACAGGCTCATGGGGGCTGGCTGGCCTAGGATGGCCTCAGGTGTCTGGCGATGCTCTGATTGTGGTCTGGGTGAAAGGAGGTGAATGGCCGGCCACATGCCACTCATCATGTAGCAGACTAGCCTGGTTATGTCTTGGTTATCTATCGCTGCTTAACAAACGATACAGCTGACAGCAACACACTTTTGCCTTCTCACAGAAACTGTAGGTCAGAAATCCAAGTGCCCCTCAAAGGCTACAACCAAGGTATCAGTCAGGGAATCAATCCTCTTAAGGCTCAGGATCTGCTTCCATGCTCACTCCCATGGCTTTTGGCAGGTCTCAGGTCTTTACCGGCTGTTGACAGAGGTATATTCCACGCCGCATGGATTTCTCCATAAGATATTCACAACATGGCAGCTGAATTCTCTGAAAGCAAGTCAGCAAGAGGGCAAGAAATGGAGAGCGAGGTGGAAGTCACAGTCTTTTTGAAACCAAGTGTCAAGCCATTTCTTATTGTATTCTATTTGTTAGAAAGCAGTCAGCACCAGTAGGAAAGGAGTACATAGGTGTCAATATCTTTTGTTGCTGGAACAAATTGCCACAGACTCAGTGGTTTCACATAATTTATATTTTATCACCTTATAGTTCTGGAAGTTTGAAGTCCAAAACGGATATCTCTGGGCTAAAATTGGGGCACTGGCAGGACTGTAAACTTTCCTGGAGACTCTAGGGGAGAATATATCTTCTTGCCTTCTCTAGCTTTTAGAGGCAGCCCGCATTCCTTGGTTCTTGGTTCGTGGTCTCTTTATCCATTTTAGAAGCCAGGAATGACTGAAGGAGACTTTCTCACGCATGTCACTCTGAATGTACTCTGCCTCTCTCTTCTCCTTATAAGGACCTCTAGGATGACATAGGCCCTATGCTGATTATGCCAATTAATCTCCACATCTTAAGGTCATCTGATTAGCAAACTTAATGCCTATTTTCCTTGTAACTTAGCATTTAGGTTATGTTTTGGAACCCAGGATATTAACATCTTTAATAAGAGTTATTATTCTGTCTACCCCCCAAACCCTGACTCCCACTGCTACAAATAATACTAGAAAAAAGTAATTATTGAGCATCTTCTATAGGCCTACTGGTGTGCCCAGTGCTTCTCTTTCTGAGTGATCTCATGCATTCTTCACAACCCTTTGAAGGAAGCTCTCTGGTCTTCTCACTTTACTGACTCAAAGTTACTTAGCAATTTCCCAAGGCCACACAATGAGTTAGTGCCGAATGCTAGAATTTGAACTCAAGTCTGCCAGCTCTAAAGCCAGAGTCTCACCACTTGTTTATGCTGCCTCCTATGAAGGACCCAAATCCCTTAAACTAGATGTTGCCTGTCCTCTGCAAGCTGAGGAACTGGGACTCTTTAAGAGATACTCTTCAGAAGTCTCAAATTCCGGGCAGGCCACCTCCCCAACTCAGCTGTCAAAGTAATGACAGTGATTATGTAATGAAGATATTCCAGGTATCAGACCTTTCACCTTCAAGATCTCTCATACCCTTTGTTAAGGCAGGTGCTAGTTCTACCTCTCAAAGAAGGAAAGTGAGGTGCAGAGAGGAGGTTCAGCTTCAGGGTTCATTCGTGTCAGTGCTGGAAGCTGAACTCAGGACTCATTCCAAAGCCAGCTGCTCGCTTGGGTAGGTTGTCTCTGTAACTGGGAAGGCCCACAGCCTTTGTAAGTAGGGTGGAAATATATATCTCACTACCTAGCTGTAGGCTGGCAGTAAAGCTCAGTGGTTACATTGGCGTTTCCAGAGTTCTGTTGCTGTTCAAATCCCATCCCTCTTATCTTCTGCCTATGTGACTTAGGCAAGTTACTTAACCTATGTCTGCCTTAGTTTCCTCACCTGTGAAATGAATGTATTCATAGCACCTAACTCATGAGGGCTGCTGTAAAGATCAAATGAATTAACATACCGAAAGTGCCTTTGATAGTCATTGGCACACAGTAAGTAGCCGATGAGAGTTAGCAATTATTGTGGGTTGACTTGTCAGCCGAGAGTCCTTCAGGGCCTCTTGCCTTGTCATTGTCCTCTGCTCTAGCCTTGCTAGGCATCGCCTGTGAAGCTTCAGCCCTCAGACTACCCAAATGGAAGGTTATCTGGAAGAGCAAAAAAAAAGATAAATGTTGCGAAAATGCTTTGTAAACTGTAGTGTGATGTACCTGCATTGGCACATCCTCTGTGAAGGGCTTAACAACCTGGAGGACCCAGTGCTGGCCTTCTCCATGTAGGCCCCAGGGGAACAGAAGCCTGGCAGCTATCAAATCTCCTCCTACCCTCCCATCTCTGCACCCCCACCCGCGTCCCCACCCCCATCCATCCTGGGGGTGCTGTGGCTGCAGGAATGCGATGATATCTCAGCAAACACAATCTGTTCCCAGAGGAGACAGGGCCGCCCCCAGGAGGCCCGGCTCTCCCGCCACAGTAAACACAAGGGTCTGTCCTCTTTATCAGCTAGGCTCAGTCACAGTGGAGACAGTCTGCCCACCGCAGAGTTGCTGAGGAGTGATAAGCTGCTGGGGCCCTTGGTGACCGCCCTCCTGGGGCTACCGCCTAGTTGCATTGGAATAGAAACCTTGGACTGGCCTGGTCAGGGCCTGAACACCTTGTCCAGGGGCTGGGGGTTATGGAGTAGACCGGCTGTCTGTGCTCTGAGGATGTTAACCATGTGCTGAAGGAAGCCAAGCCCTACAGTGGGGCCACTGGGCCAGAGTGCACAGTCTGCAAAGCCCCCAGTTGCTCTCTGAAAATCTGTGACTCTGTTAATGACATTGCTTTTCAAGATCTCTTTTTGAGTATCGTCATCATCTTAACAGGGTCTGTATAATGATGACGGTTTCCTTCTGATGTTTCCTAGTGCATGCACTGGTACCTGAATGAAAGCACGAGCAAGCACCTCGCTCTGGGCCTAGGAGGGGCTCGGTTGAAGTGAGCTGGCAGTAGTACAGCAAGTCCCTTCTTGTCACCATTCTAGTGGTGCAGGCAATTCCCTGCTCCTTAAAGTGATAATCAGCTGACTTGTATCTGGGAGAGTCACACCCATGAAGTCCCCGTTTTCAGCAAGTGTCCCCATTTGACAGAGATAAAACTAAAGGACCCAGAGACATGAAGAGCCTTTCCAGGCTGAGGTGGAACCAGATCCAGGGGCTCAGATCAAAGTGTGATGCGTCCTTTTCTATCTTGGCGCTCCCTGCTGTCAGCCAACTGAGAAGCCATTACTGGGTCACTGGCCCTGGGACCTCTCTGGGGTTCCAGATGGGGGTGGGGATGGCTGACAGCTCCTAGGCGGCACTTTTGAAAGTGGCAGAGCACACAAGTGCAGCAGCAGTTGTGAACATGCAGATTGAGCACACACATCCCACCCTGACTGTTGTTTTCATGCTGGTGCCCGAGGCTGAGCCCTTACCCTCTCTGGAACTGATCTCAAGAACTGATTTTCCTGATCTATAAAATGTCACCTCCTCTGCCTTGATTACCTTCAAGGGTTGGTGAGTGGATTAAATGAAATAGTACCTGTTAAAACTTCTGGTTGGGAGCTCCTGAGTGGAATGTCCACTCCTCCTAATCAGCCAGCTTCCAAGTCCCCAGCGTGGTTGTCTCCTTTCCAGGAAGCCCTCTCTGCTGTTCCCACTCTGGGACAAGTGTGTGGTCAATAGGCCTCCTTGAAGGTGGCAAGAGGGTAAGCGGAGAGGATCCTGGGGGAAGAGGACTCAAGCAGCAGGGACAGTCAGTGCGAAAGTCTGTTTGGGGTGCACTCCGTGCAGCAGAGGCCTGGCAGAGTTCACATATATGCTAAGGACCCAGGTTTGCCTCCCGGGTCCAGGGATAGCGACCAAAATGAACAAGTAAATAAAAATAAACAAAGTGCTTTTCCCTCCTCTCTTCCTTCCTATCTACCTCTGCTCTCATTCATTTCTGCCTTTCCTTTAAGGAAAAACAACAACAACAACAAGAGCAAACCCTGTTTGAATGCATGTTCCTTCTGTGCATCTACATTTTTCATCCCCTATTTGTGCTCAGCAGAGTTCAGGAATGTAAGAGTAGTTTGTTCAATTGGCCACCTGCCCTACAGTGCTAGCAGCTCCTTGGCTCAGGAGCTCTCCGAGAGTGCACTTCATAGTCACCCGCAAACCAGTCTAATGCCCAGACACACATCCTCAGACCCCAAGCTCATGCCCAGGTACCTATGCTCATGCTCAGACACACACACGCAGACACACGAGATCATGCTCAGACTCACATACCCAGACCCCCACTCTCATGCCCAACACACACACCCAGGTCCCAACAGCTCATGCCCACACACACACCCAGACCTACATGCTATGTTCAGACACACACATTCATGCCCAGACACACTCACACTTACACACAGAGAGCCACACACTATGTGCAATAAAGTCCTCAGCTATTGTCCACTCGGATGAGCTGAATGAAGAGCACATAACAACTGCGGGTGCTCAGCCCCATCTAATGTACCAGGCTCTCCCTTGTGCCTGCTTTTTGAGCTCCAGACAGGGTGGTTATTGATGTGAGGCTCGAGAGACCAAGGTGAGCAGGCTGGTAGTTGGTGTTTGCAATTCTAGAACCTGGCTCTTCAGATTGCCACCCAATATGTTTTCATTAAAAAATATGTAGTTTCCATGTGAAATTAGTACACAAATCAAAATGTCACTCATCCTTCCCTGGCTCTTGCCCCCAATCCACTAGAAGCTGTGTAGAAGCTGTGTACTTACCGTATTTTGCCATGTATACGTACACCCACATTTTTGGTCCCAACTTTCAGAAAAAAAGTCTTTTGTTTTAATTGTTAATTCAAATTTTATTTGTTTATATTCAGATACTTGTTTTTTCTATTATAAAAGAATTTTGTCATTTATTTTTCAGCATTTTATGGTACAGGAAATTTTATAACAAACGATTGCAAAACACAAGAACAGATACACGGTTCAAGAAGTTTCTCTTCCTGCTGCCTCCACAATCTGATGACACTCTGTGGCACGAGGTCCAGTGTGTCCCTTCGGCGGCTCTGTTGCCTTGCTCTTTAGCCTATTTAATAACTGTTAGCTTAAAGCTTGCAGCGTCTGTATTTTTGTGAAAATATCAGCTAGATTGCTAACTCTCTTGCCCAAGTGTCTGAAGAGAAATATTGCGCTGCTCACCCTCTGGTAATAAAGTCTGCATCACCTATCTCATCAAGACAGAGCACTTATTCTGTGGACAACAATATGCTGCTCTTTGTTTCATTCTGTTAAATTATTGGCCAAAATTGCTTCATTACAAGTTCAACAAAACCCACTGTCATATTCCAGGCTATTGTTTTGCATACAGACATCATTACTAAAGTTTCACTTTCAACTCACAGCATAAATAAAATAACTAAAAACATTTATATAGATATGGAATTAGTACTACCCGTGTATAATGTGCATTCTTATTCTTCCCTCATAAATATGGGCCCCCAAGTTGCACATTATACATGGTAAAATACGGTACTAGTTTTTCTCCAACTTGCTACAATGAAGATAGGATGCCCTTTCCCTGTGAAGACAATCTGCTTTGCGAATACACCTGCCAGGATGAAACAGCTTGGGAGTCCCACTTTTCTGGCAACTTCTCTTTTCTCCTAGAACCTAGGCTGCCTGGGACCAGGCTTGGCATCCACTGGCTTTGCCCCAAATCACAAGCCTCTTAGATCTATGACATGGTCACTGTATGTCCTACATATTAGTCTCTGAGGAAGACACACTCATGATGAGCAAGCTGGTGTCCTCAGAGAGAGTAGACAGGAAAGGAGGGAGATGGTGAAGGACGAAAGAGGGGCTTGGGAGAAGCCAGCTGGGCACTGCAAGAAATCACACTGTGCTGGAATGTCTTTAGTATAAGAACCCTATTGGCACACACTGGTGGTTCAGTTGCTAAGCCTTTGGCTAGAGTGTTGATCATCTAAAGTCCAGAGACCTGGGTTCAGCACCCAGGACCAGGGAAACAACCAAAAGAAATGGGGGAAAAGTTCTTCCTTCTCCTCTTTCTTTAAAATCCTTTCTCCTCTTCTCTCTTCCTTCCTCTCCAAAAATAAATAAATAAATAGATAGATAATTTAATTAAACACAGCGCAGGCCCTATTAACGACCTCTGTGCTTTTCCCCAGCAGTTTTACAGCAGACGGCCTGTAAGCTCCCCATAAAAAAGGACAGGGTTGGAGCCACCATTTGACCATCCTACCACACCCCAGAACAGTACCCAAATACACTCAACCCCAACTGTGTAGATCAGTCTGTACTTATCTTTTACTAGGAGCTGATGAAAAAGAATCAGTCATGAGCCTGCCACCAGGAGCTTACAGTCTAGGGGAGCGCATGCATGTGCAGGTGTGCACGTGCGCGCGTGCGTGCACGCACACACACACACACACACACACACACACACAGAGTCAAAGGTGATGTGAAAACTCAGGCAGAGATTGGAGTGATGAGGCCACGAGTCAAAGAATGTCACAGGCCACCAGAAGATGAAAGAGGCAAGAAGCAGATTTTTGTTTAAAAACAGTTTCTTCTCTGGGAATTCCAGCTATCCTGTCTTCCTTAGTCTCCTAGTTCCATTGTTTAACTCAAGGTGACTACTGGGTCTTGCTAGGGTCACTGTCCCATTGTTGTGACCCGGAATGCCCTCTAGGCTTTAAGGTTGGGCAACAATACCTCATCAGCTTTGTATCCATCACTGTTGTTTATTGTTTGATATCCAAAATTGGGACTCATTGTTTCTTATATTTTGTTTTTTAGTTTTTTTAGGTAGCAGAATCAGTCCAGTTACTGTTACCTGAAAGGGAGAGTATCAATAATCAGAATTTGAAATTTAAAACAAAAACAATGCTATTTAAAATAGTACTTAAAATATGCAATAAATTGCAGATAAATCTGACAGAAGATATGTAATACTTGTATAGTGAAAACTACAAAACACTAAAAGAAAATTAAAGTATATGTAAATAAATGGAGAGATGTCATCTTCATGTATCAGATTAATGTTGCTAAGCTTTCACTTCTGTCCAAGCTGACATTTAGTTTCAATGTACTACCAAATGAAATTCTGGGAAATAATCTTTGCTGAAATTGATAAACTTGAATTCATACGTATTTTTCTCAAACTCTTCTAAAATCTTGAAGAACAGAGAATACATCCAAACACACTTTATGAAACTAACGTTACCCTGATAACAAGAGTAGACAAATGCATGTAACAAAACTAAACAAACTATAGACCAATATCTCTGATGAATATAAATGCAAAAACCTCAACAAAACATTAGCAAATTCAACAATGCATCAAGACGATCATGCATCAGGACCAAGTAGGATTTATCTCAAGCATGCAAGGGTAGTTCAACATACACAAATCAATTAGTTAGCATAGGAAGGATAAAAATAATATCTTATCAATAAATGTAGAAATAACATTTGACAGAATTTTGTAATTAAAAAGATCAATAAAGTGGGAATAGAATAAACATACCTCAACATAATAAAGGTCATATATATAATAAAACTACAGCTAACATTACACTCAATGGTGAAAAACTGAAAACATTTCCTCTAAAATGGATGAAAATGTCTGTTCTTATTAGTCCTGTTCATCATGGTATTGGAAGTCCTAGCCAGAGCAATTAGGCAAGAAAAGAAAAATAAAAGAAATTTAAATTTGAAATGAAGAAATAAAACTATTTCTATTTGCAGATGACATAACAATATACATGGAAAATACTAATTATTCCACCAAAAAATTATTGCAGTTTAAATGAGTACTGTAAAGTGGCAGTCTATAAAACTAATATATTAAGATTGCTTGCCTTTTTATATGCAAACAATAAGCTAGAATAAATATAAATTAAAAAAATGACCCTATTTAAAATATTAAAAATAATTAATTACTTACGAATAAACTAGACAAAGGAGGCAATACACGTGTACAATGAAAACTACACGACCAAGACACCAATAAAAGAAGATATAAAGAGATGGAAAGATAGTCTGTGCTTATGGTGAGAAGAATTAGTATTTTTAGAATAGCTATCTTCATTTTTCAAGGAAATATAAAAAAAAACATTTTTAAGCTTGTATGGAATCACAAAAGACCCTGAACAGCCAAAGCAATCATGAGGAAAAAGAACAAAAGTGGAGGTATCACACTTACAGATTTCAAACTGTACTACAAAGTGATACTAATCAAAACAGTATGGAATGGGAACAAACACATACATATAGATCAGTGGAATAGAATTGAAACCCCAGAAATAAACTCATACATATATATTAAGTTAATTTATAACAAAGAAACCAAAAGCATACAATGGAGAAAGGAAAGTGTTTTCCACAAATGGTGTTGGGAAACTTGAACAGCCACAAGCAAAAAAAAAAAAAAAAATTCCCCCCAAACGTAGATTCTCTAACATCATAAATAAACACTAATTCAAAATGGGTAAGAGACTTGGATATAAGACCTAAGCAATATGTTCCGTGACATTGACTTTAGAGATGTGTTTGGGGACTTGACTTCAGCAGCAAAGGGTTTCACATATAAGAGCTATAGAGACCTCATGTAATTCAACAACAAAATCCACACAACCCAGTCAACACATGGGCAGAAAAAAATAGACTTTTCTCTAAAGAAGATATACAGATGGCCAACAGACACATGAAAAGATGTCCTTCCTGTCTTGTTATTAGGTATATGCAAATCAAAACATTAGGACATCACCTCACACTTGTGAGAATGACCTGTATTGAAAAGATCAGAAACAAGTAATGGAAGGACGTTATGAAAAGGGACATGTGTCTACTATTGTTGAATGTATATTGATATAGTCACTTTGGAAAGCTGTATGGAGATTCCTGAAACAGTTAAAAATAGCATTACCTTATGATCTAGCAATTCCACTTTTAAGTACCTATCTGAAGAATATGAGAGCACTGAAAATTATGCAGTTCTATATTCATTACAACACTATAATAGCCAAGAAACAACCCAAGTGCCCATTGACAGGTGAATGGATGAAGATGTGGTATATAAACACAATGGCATACTTTCGCATATTAAAAAATGGAAAAGAAATCTTACCATCTGTGACAAAATGGATGGAACTAGAGTAGATTATGCTAAGTGACATAAGTCAGAAGGAGAAAGACAAATGCTGGATGATTTCACTTACATGTGGAATATAAAGAAACAAAGTAAACAGACAAAAAAGAATAAAAACTTCCTTAGGATCTGACAGCAGAGCTAGGCTACCAGAAGAGAGGGGCTACAGGCGGGGTGGGAGCAAAGGGCAGCGGGGCTCCAGTGAACAGTGGTGGAGGGTTATTAGAATTTGGTGGTAGGCAGAGGTGATGCCATGTATTTGACAAAGAGTAAACCTACACAACTAAAACTGTGCTATAAAACAATGTTACCACAATACAAAATGTACTATACAATTTTTTTTAAATTAGCAATCTGATTCTAAAATCCATATGGAAATTCAAAGGGCCTAAAATAAACCAAAAACAAAGCTGGAGGACTTATACTACTTGCTTCAAGACTTCTGAAGCGACAGAAATAAACACAGTGTGGCATTGCCCTCAAGAGAGGCAAGTAGATCAATGGAGCCAAACAAAAACAAACCCACATGTAAATGGAATTGATTTTTGACAAATTTTCCGAAATAATTCTGAGAAATATGTTTTTCCAACGAGTGGGGGACAATTGGATATCAATATGCAAAAGAAAAGAGAACTTCATACTTTGTATCAGATATTAAAATTAAATTAGATTTTAATTTAAAACCTGACCATGCCCTGGTGGAGCAGGGGTTGAGCACAGTCCACATACATCCCAGGGTTCGGGGTTTGTGTCCTGGGACAAGTGGAAACAGCTAAGATGAACAACTAAGTAAAATAAAGTGCTTCTTCCTCTTCTGTCTTCCTGCTTACTTGCCTCTGTTTGCCTTCATTCCTGCCTGCACCTTCTCTTTAAAAAACAAACAAACAAAAAAACTAATACTATAAAACTGTAGAAGAAAAAATATGGGAAAATCTTTGTGACTAAAAATTAAGCAAAAATTTCTTAGATACGTACAAAAAGCACAATTGATAAAAGAAAAAATTATAAATTGGACTTCATCAACATAAGAGCTT
Organism: Solenodon paradoxus; assembly: GCA_004363575.1. Classification (NCBI taxonomy): domain Eukaryota; kingdom Metazoa; phylum Chordata; class Mammalia; order Eulipotyphla; family Solenodontidae; genus Solenodon; species Solenodon paradoxus. The sequence continues at coordinate 241,276 of RJWH01002162.1, forward strand.
CTGCTCTTTGAAAGGCACTGCTCTTTGAAAGGCCACATACTGGGAGAAAATACTTGCCAGTCAGATGTATGATGAAGGACTTGTACCTAGAACATATATAGCAGTCTCCGAAAGTCTCAGTAAAATGAAAATGAACAGCCCAATTGAAAAATGGGCAAATTATTTGAACAAATAAGATTTGAACAAAGAAGATATACAGGTAGAAATAAGTTAATGAAAATGTGTTCAATGTCACTAATTACTAGGAAAATATACATTAAAGCCATAGTAAGATATCACTGTGCACCTATTAAAACGCCTAAAACCAAAGGTTGTGGATCCACTGACATTCTCTCACACTCTTGGGTGGAATGAAAATGGTACAACCACATTGGAAAATCATTTTAGTAATTTCTTTAAAAAGTTGAACATAACACCTATGATACAACAAAAGTTTATGTTCATATAAAGACTTAAATGCAAATGTTCATAGCAGCTTTACTTATAATACCAAAACAGCGATAAAACAAAATCCCAAAATTGGAAACATCCTAACTGCTCATCAAAGGTGAACAGATAGACAAATTGCGGTTTTTCTGTTCAAGGGAATACGTCTCAGCCATAATAAGGAATGAACATGTACAACATAGATGAATTTCAGAAGAGTTGTATAGAATGAAAGAAGTCTTAAGCACAGGAACGCACACTATCTGATCCCATTTATAGGAGACTGAAAATGCAAACAAATGAATGGTGACCTATAGTCTTATTGATGGTTGTCTGGGGACTGAGGGGGCCAGGGTGGGAGAGAGGGAGAAAGGGAAAGATTCCAAAGTGGCGTGGAGAAACTTTTGGCAATGATGGACACGTTCGTTTTACTGATTATGGTGATGGTTTCTTGAGTGTAAACACATGTCAACATGTATCATGTCGTACATGGTAAGTATGTGCAATTTACTGTATGTCAGCCACATCTCAACAGAACTGTTTTAAAACGAAAGAAAAAAAAAGACATAAATCTGACCTGGACTCGGCTTCCAGCACCCTGGTGAGACAAGAAGAACCTCATCAAGTCGAGGCTGGAAGGGTGCAGCCACTTGAGGGTGAACAGGATGAGGCCCAGAACTAAGGTGTGAATAAGCCAAGGGCAGGCGCCTTCTGAATCACCTTCCACGTGAGATCCTGGCTCTGCCTTGTGTCTAATGGCCTTCTCGCTCCAACATTCTTTCATCCCAAGACGTTTCCAGCCAAAAAAGACTTCCTTAAATCAGGCAGGACAGCCTGAGGAGGCCAGAACAATAGTTGAGCCTGGACTGTGTGGTCAGGCTCTCTGCACAAGTTTTTATTTATCCGCCTCCCACTCCCCATCAACCCTGTGTGAGTTAGTTACAGAGCACATTTTCCTAATAAAGAACAGAGGTGGAGGAGGTTGGAGGCTGAGGAAGGTGAAGGGGCTGGTTCAAGGATACTAGCTGACCAGCCATAGCTAGCCTGGGTGCTCACAGGTGGACCAGTCCTAGGCAGAGTGGTTTTAAGCCCTTCCTCAGCCCTGGGATGCTCACTTTGTAAGTCCCCATGCACTCTGCAAAGGCATATTAAATCCACAGATCCTACAGTGGATATGATTTTTATTGTTATTATTCCTTTTATTTGCAGTCTTCTTGTTATATTTGGGGGCCAAGACAAGTGCTTCCTCCCAGTTTTAAATCTTTTCCCAAGCTCTATGATCTAATGGCAAAATAGCCCAATTTGTTGAGGATCTTTTCAGGGGGTGTGATGGTCCTGGCATTGTGGGCAAGGATGTGAAGATCCAGCAAGAGGCCCTGGGCTCAAATACAGGGCTGTCTGTTTCCTGTGGGTGGAGGTAGGGGAGGAGTGGGGCTGGGCAGCCTGGTTTGCACACAGGCTAGGAGCCAGAGTGCCAGCTTATGTCTTGGCAACCCTGGAATTTCAGCATGAATTTGGGCAGCGTCATTTCTCCTTGCAGAGACTCAGTTTCCTCTCCTTTGAACTCAGAAATTTATCAGGGCCCATTACCGAAGACAGCATGTTTGGTTGTATAGTGTTTAAGGTCCTCACATGTGTGGAGACGTGAGGACCTGGTGCCAGAAATCACGTCCTGTCGGTCATTTCGGCGCCCCTTAGACTCTGACTGCTTTCCTTTGGAGTCATCTTACCTTATCAAGTCACACGTCTCTGAGTCACCCCCAGTCCCGCAGCCAGCTCCCCAGCTGTCCCCATCATGCTTCCTGTGGCCTCCTCCACCCGCCCCATATTGTTCCCTGACCCACAGCATTCAGGGACCTTTTGTCTCCCTGGGTCTGGCGACTGTGAGCCGCTGAGAACAGGAACTACTATAGGCCCCTGGTCATTTCCAGGAAGTCCATGTGGAATGGAAAGGGACGGGTCAAGCAGTAGGCCTGTCTGCCCAGCCTGCACTCCATTTTCCAGCCTTTCCACCCTGGACCCCTCCCCTCACCTTGCCAGAAGGCGGTCACAAGATTAGAACAAGGGACACCAGCCACACCTTTGGGCCCTCTGTGTGCCTTTGTAGTCACAATGTTTACCACCGCTATAGAGGGACCTGGATTGCTGTTAAGATTTCTGGATACAGGGAGGTCCAGGGACCTGGGGGGAGAGGCAGGCCCTCCTGCACACTGAAGAGGAGGGGAGTACTGAGATGCATTACTTACAATAGGTATAAAAGTGCCTCTATATTTTATCCCTGGTATGCCCATACCCAGGACTAATGTCAGCCCTGCAGGATTAACTCTCTTTGCCCACTCAGACATCACTGCTTCCAGGAAGCCTTCCATGATCTCCCCAGCCAGTATTAGGGGCCCAAATGACCATGCTTACACTATCATACCATAATCCCATACCTAAATTAGCTTATCTCTCTGCTCCTTGAGATATTCTGGGAGGAGGGGCTAAGGTGGTCTTTTCTATTGCTACCTATGGGGAGGGAACTATACTTTTTTTTTAAATGAACAACACACATAATATAGATTCAAAATCAGTCAGACCTGAATCAAATCCCAACCTCCCCTCTCGTAGTTAGGTGCTCTTTGGTATATTTAGAAACGTCTTTGTGTCTCAGTTTCCTCCTCTGACAAATGGGGTAACAGTAGCTGCCTAAAGTGGCATTTGGAACCATTTACGGCTGTCCCCTATCTTTTTACTAACTCTTATCTTTAATGGCTTTCTCTCTCCAACTTCTTTCGTCCTAAGATGCTTCTATCCTTTGATGAAGTTTGGGCAACCACCAATCACACGCCCAGACAGAGGGTGGCTTTGACTTTCTGTGTGGAGGGGAAGATATCCTGAGAGACCTCACTGAACTGGGCTCCAACCCCTGCTTGACCTTCCCCCATGAACTCCCGGGCCTCGAATTATGCCAGGCAGCATATGTACTGCAAATGAGAGGGCACTGTCAACCTATGGGGACAACCTCCATTTACAAAAGGTTTTGAGAGTCAAACTCCGCATATTATTTATCTCCATGACCATCCTGTGTCATCAGTAACAGCAATATCCCGTTGTACAGAGGAGAAAGCTGAGGCTCCCAGAGTCTCACAGCATGAACTAAATAAAATGACTGCAGTGCTCCCTTCATTTGCACTGTGAAGGAAAGCACGTCAATGGAATGACTAGCTGTGGGGTTTCAGGCAATGGCCAGTGGAGTGGAAGACAAAATGAAGGAATGATGAGGGGGCTTTCAACAGTGTTTGAAACCGATTCCAGGAGTGACCATGTCCCCTCTACCCACAGTAGACCTGGACAAGCAGACATATGCCCTTGCTGACTCCCTGGCTATAGGAGGACCCAGGCAGAAAATTGGCCCTGGTCTGTGTGAGCTGGCGCTCCACCCTTCGAGTTCATATGTACAGACAGAAGAGGCCAGGAGAGAAATCTGCTACTAATAAGAGAATCAATTAGTTGGTGTGCGTGTCATGAAATGCTTCAATAAAGATCTGCCTTTCGGGGATTTTTTTCCTCCCCCTTTAATGTTTTCCCCTAAATGGACCTGGTTGGTGCCTGAGTGCATTTCCAGAGTCCGCCTGTCAGAAGGAGACGAGGCATCTGTGTCTGGAGCTGATTACCACAGGGCTATGCTTTGATGCCCGGCTGGCATCTTGAGCAGCTATGGTGTCCCTTCCTCTCCCTGTTCTGGTCAGATGCCTGGGGGTCAGGAGGAGGGGTCATGTCCACCCTAGATCCTGATCAAACAGGCTGAGAAAACACTTCATAGCTCTCCACACACACACAACGACGCATGTCACAGTCACTCGAAATCATCCACATATATTAACATGCACACTCACAGACGAACCGAACTACACGCAGACTCACATGCACAGTGCCTCATATACACGTGCATACCGATGACACACGTTTACACTCACCTCAAACACACGCAGACCCATTCACAGTCATCTTTCTCTGTACTTGTAGATAATCTCACACACACTCCAACCTTACACACTCACATATAATACTCTCTCACACATGCAGTTACACCCACAAACTCACCATCCCCAAAACAGCTAATCACACACTCACGGAATCAAACGCACACCCCTAAATGCCTACAGTTGTACTGATAACCACACTTGAAGTGAGAATTCAAGAATATCTGAGTTAAAATGGATCTTCAAAGTATTTTATTCCAACGCTGCTCATATTACCAGGGGGGATCTGAGGCCCAGAGAGAAGGCGTGAGTCGGACAAAGAGTACCTCTCTAACTTTACACACCTCAGTAAAGAGATCTTTAGATGCAAAAATATTGACGAGGGGATCCAGGACTGAGAGGAGGCAGGAGAAAGAAACTCATTTGGAGTCCTGCTCCCAGTGAACTTCAGTCAAATCATCCAAAGGGGAAATACAGAAATAATAATTAATACAGACTCCATGGAGCCCCATGATTCCCCAATGCCTGCCCAGTCTGGAGAAAAGCACCATGTGAGCAAAAACAGCATGGTTTTAGGGGAAGATACAACCAGCTTCCTGAAACATGCTCTGCAATTAATTTCCTGGGTGACCTAGAGCAAGGTACTTCATGGCTCTGAGCCTTGGCTTTCTCACCTATAAAATGGGAACAGCCCTCTGACCTCAGAGGGCTGTACAGAGGGACAGCCGGTTAGTGTTCCATGGACACAGCAATGTGCCCAGCAGGCAGTGCGTCCTCAACCAGCTTGGGGGAGTCCTTTTCCACTCTGAGCTTGGGTTTCCCCATCAAAATGGGCATCTAAGACATCTTCTTGGTTAAGAGCTGGTGAGCAGAGTGGGCCTAGCTGGTAACCAGGGTGATGGGCTGGAACTTGGCCCCGAGATCGCAGGCCTCCAGGTTCGAGGAGAGCAGGGCTATTGCCTCTCAGAGAGAAGGGTCTGATAGGGTACTCAGCCTGTGTCAGCCCCCGCCTGGGGAAGCTGGTATTTGAAATATTCTTCTGAACTGTGGAGAGACTTGGGAGGCTCTGGGAGGTCTCAGGACAAGCTGAGAGGAGGGATGCAGTTGCCTAGGAAACCATGTGTTTTCACTTTTCTGAGAGGGCAGTGCCTGAAGAGGAAGGGCTTGGGGTGCACACAAATGGAGGCAGGGTGGAGAGAATGTGTGTCCCAGGAGAAGCAAGCTGTGGAGGAGAGGAGGAAGCCAGAGGAGCACGGCTCCACAAGACAAGTCTGAGGGAAAAGTTCATGGGACCCAAATGCCTGCGGGTAAATGGCAAACTCAGAACCACTAAATGCTGTTGAAATACACATCTCAGGCCCTTCCCAGGACCCATTAAGTGGGAGGGCAGGAGGCTGGATGTGGGGGAGTGAGATCTGTACTCTCACACACCTCCTGACCCAGAATCACTGGCGAGATGGTGGGATGTCAGATCAGGAGGAAGAAAAATGGGCACAAGCCTGACTCTGGGACCTGGTGTCTTCATTCTTAAAAACAGGTTGGAAGGAGGTTGGAGCCAATGAAACCAAAGGCCCCTTAACAACGCCGCCCCCTGAAGGCTGTGGCAAGGAGGAAGAAGCCTGGGCTTCAGTGACAGAATGCTCTGGGTTCGAATTCCTCCCAGGTATTAATGGCAGTCTTGACCAGGTCATTTGCTTGCTTGTGCAATGACTATGACATCTATTATTATAATTTATCATTGTATTTATGAGATAAAGCAAGTCATAAAGTCACGAATGGGAAACCTGTTCTTCCATCCTTGCCTTGAGGTATAAGGGCCTCAGTCTGGCCCAGCTTACTCTCTCACCCCATGTCCCCTGGTCACCCCTCCATCTTTCTGCCTTGCCCAGATTCCTCACACAGCCCTCGAGGCCTTTGTGCTGATGCTGCTCTATCCTCCATCTTCACTTAACCACCCCAGGCCAGCTCGACCATCCCTCCTTGGGTGCTCCTGGCTTCTCTCCTGGCCCAGGGCTCTACAAAATCCACTCTGACCCTGCCCAGGCTTCCAACCACTGCCTATCGGCAGTACCACCACTGTCCCTACAGCTGACAACCCCTCGGCTGGCACAGTGGCAGCATGGGATGTGGGCTGAGACTCACTTGCAGGTATCTCCTGCAGAGCTGACCTCCCTTGGCTCCCCAGAGAGCAGATGAGACCAACCCCATCCCTAGTGTCCTCACTATAACCTCAGACCACCTGTGCTGCAAGAGGGCAGATTGGCGCTTGCTTTCTGCCATCACTACCTCTCTAGCTTCCAAAGAGGTCTCTGAGCTTGAGTCCTATGTGATTGTGGTAGTGTTTGTCCAGTTTCATGCATGAGGCTCTAGTCTCCAGCGCTCAGGTGCCGAAGGTGGGATTTGGGTGTCACCTTAAAGAGAGAAGAATTCCAGAAGCTACATGAAGAAGGCACTCTAAGCAGAGGGAGCAAGGAGAGCACAGGAGGCCTGTGTGTAGAGGAGGGTGAGTCACTGTGGCGAGCAGGGTCAGCCTTCTCATTCTGCTGTTTTGATTTCCTCTGGGCATCGCAGGCACGCACATTCTGTGTTCAGTTGACACTGCCTCTCTGCCGCCGGCCTAGGCTGGGAAAGCAGAGCCTTTCTAGGTGCAGGATGGGGGCCATCTTGATACAGATTGGGGCGGGGTGGGGGGAGGGTGTTTGACCAGGTTTACCTTCTCTGGATTCCAAGTATCTCTTCTATAAGATGGGGTGCGGTAATCTCCCCCAAAGGCTCTCCTGTTCCCTTTGGTCAGTTTCTCCCACTGAGGCTACCAAGAAAGTGGTTAGGGCTTCCGTGCCCCTAGGGGCGCCCTCGAGTCCCTCCAGCAGCCCACCCACCAGGGGCTGGGGGCAGCACGCCCCCGCCCCCACCCCCACTCCAGCTTTGCCCTGGGGAGGATGGGCCGCCTGCCTGGAGCCAGAGCAGCCGACTGGGGGGAGAGGCCAGCTGCCAGGGAAGCCTGGGCGGCGGACTGGCCGATAAGGCGGCGACTCTGCGGGCGGCCCCTCCCCAGCCCCGCTGGATTACAGACACTAAAGTCAAACATCCGGGCGGCAGGGAGGGTAGACAGGCCAAAGTGGGGGAGAGCAGGGTAAGCCAGACTGTGCCCGCCACCACCAAGTGGACTCCCTCCTAGGTCTCAACCTGTTTAGACTGTCCCTGCCCTCCTTTTTGACCCCACTCACACAGGTGGTCCTGGACAAGGGGGTCCTTTTCCTCCTGGCCTCACTCTTGGGCGCTCCCATTTGGGGGTGTTGCTGTGGGTTCTAGGAACTGAGGTGGACACATATTACTAGGAACTTGGTAATGGAGGGCCCGAAGCCACCCACCAGCCCCACCCGGCCGTTCTCGCCTCTGGACACTGGGCTCTAGATGGCCAGAGAGTGATTTGATTGGGCTCGGGGTCAAGCACGGGACATTTGTATCCTAAGAGGCTAGCACTTGGGATGGATGCCCAGCCTCCAGGAGCTGAACTTTTTTAAAGGCAAGGTGCAGGCAGGAAGAGATTGGAGGAAAAAGCACGTTATTTTATTTAGTCATTCACACTGGTTGTCCTCCACCCATTGCGATGTATGTGGACTGCTCCCAGGGTGCACTAGACGACTAGACCACCAGGGTGCCACAGGGGCCGCATTCAAGACTTCAGAAGTGGGTAAGGGCCATTATCAGCATTGACTGACCACATACCTTGTGCCTGACAGTTGTTACCATTGTTACCCTTTTACTTTCGATAGGAAGGTTCAGGGTCACTGGCGCAGCTTAGCTAGGCCCCCACGCCTCCAAGTATCGCGCTCCTTTTCCAACTGCTCACTCAGATTTCTCAGCAGACTGCACTTGCTATGTACTCCTTGTACTCCTTTTGTATCCATGCTTCAGTTCCTGCATTCAAATGGACTGGGCACTTGCTCTACGCAGGTATGATGCTTAGTGGTACAATTTAGGGGGGACCCAACAGAACGGGCCCCTGCCCCTCACACCCTAAAGAGAGAGATAAAGAGCAAATTTAAGGTGCATTTACAGCTCTGAGGAGTGTTTCGAGGGGCTGCAAGTTGTAGAAAACAAGAGCCACCTCATGTTGGAGTGTAGAGCGCTCGGGGAGGGTCTCGGAAGGCACTCTTTGCCCCAGAACAGAACTACTAGGCAGACCAGCCATGAGTTTGCGTCCTGGGGCTCTCCTTGTGAAGGTGCTGAAGCTGAGGGGTCAAAACCCTGTGTTTCAACACCCTCTGTGCACAGAGTAGGACCCCCCAAGAACTCTGCATTCACCCACCCTTTTCAGAGAAGGGGCCCAAAGCATGAAGGGAAAGGAGAAGCAGGCTGAGGTGTCCAGACTGGTATTCGAGGTAAGGATGGCGGATGGAGGCAGAGGAGATTGGAACTTGGGAGCACTGCTGAATCCTGGTGTGTTTAAGTGCCCTCTGACCACTGAGTGGTAAGTGGATTGTGGGGTGAGAACAGAGCAGGAAGATCAGACCAGAGGCCGTGGTGCCCCGAGACAGATGCCAGGAACTTGGGTCTGGCCATCTGCCTCTGCCTCATCCCTTAGGAAACTGCTTTTGACAGACTCATCAGTGACCTCCATGTGGCCAAAGTTACATGATGCTTGCTCTTGGGTCCTGCTGGCTGCTCTCTCCCTGGACTAGTCCTATCCATCAACCCTGGGACCCCTGCTCTTCACACTCACATTCTTCAGATAGCTCATGCCAAGATTCCCTGAGAGGATCCTGTTCTTCCACCCTACACTCCTAACTCAGGACACCCTGCCTCAGGCTCACCTCCCTCCTCACTCTCTCACTGAACAGCCTCACCCACCATCACAGATCCCATCACCACCTGGACACAAATGACTCAGCCTCTCCCTTTCTGCTTCAAATGCCCTTGTCTGCTGCACACTGGACATACCATCCAGCTTTCCTCGGGCTCCCTTAAAGCATCCTGACCCCAAAGAATATGTTAGGATTTCCCTGCAGTCAGGGAGTCCTCCTTGACCCTCCCATTCTCTCACACACTTGACTCCACCAGTCCCTCTTCATACCTCACACTTGTCAGTTCCCCTCCTTTCCCCATAAACACTTTTTCTAAAACACACATCTGTCTTCTTTTCTCTCTCGCTATTCTCTGATTCCCCATCAACCTCAGAGCAAGGCTTCCTTCCATGGCTGCCAAATTCCAGAGTTTATGAGTCTCTTCTCCTGCCAATGCTCCCTGCCTCACATTCCCTTTGCCTAGACACTTTTGCACAGGTTCTTGGACACCAGGGACAGGCGGAATGTAAGTACTGTGACTCCCAGCTGGACCAACAAGATGATTGCAGGGGAACCTTTTAAAGATGGGGACATCCCCATTGACTAAGAATCCTTCATGCCAACTGGACTGGCTTATATGGGGATGCTACAGGAGGCCTCAGGAATAGGATTGCCATATATCTAGTTTGACTGGGATTAACAATGCTGAGCCACCCGCTTCTGCACCAGTCTGAACTGCCCCTGCCCCAGTCTCACATCACACACACACACCCTCTCGTGACACCCAATTGGTCCTGGTTTCAACTCCAAAAATTTTAACAATTCTACTTAGGAAGCCATCTCCCATCCTGAAAGTTCCCTTAGATGTCCACTCCTTTCACAGTCACCCCTTCTCCCTGTCCCATCTTCCCGGATCAACTACAGATTCTTCTAGAAGTGTTACACACATTGAAGACTACTTTTTACCGGATTCCCCCTTAGAGATCAATCCCCAAAATGTAGTGGCCAAATCTGTTAACTGGGTGACTAGACTAGGACTGTATTGTAGGCAGGTATCTACGTTTCAACACCCTGTGTGCACACGGTAGGACCCCCCCCATGAACTCTGCATTCACAAACACAAATTAGAGGGATAATCTAGAGGACTGTTAGCCAAAGTGGTGGCCTGCTTTCCTCTGCTGTAGCTGGGCTGGTTTTTCTTTGAAATTCCTGCCATCACAGAGGTGGGATAACCAGAGGGACCTTAATCTCTACCTAGGTTCTGCATGGACGGAATGGGACCTCAAACAGGGCTAGCTAGCATCATGGGGATTTCCTCAGGGCTCACCTGCTGCAACCCCTCATTGAGAGATGGAGAAACTGAGGCCCAGAGGGGCAGGGCTTGCTTAGGCTACAGAGCCTTTCATTCTGAATGAAGCAGGGACTCTGTTTTCAAAAGGCCCCAGTGATTGCAGTTGGTTATGTTATGAGAGGGCTGAAGAGCCTCTTTCTAATAAATTTTGGAGTAGGGGTGCTCTTAATGACACAGCTGGCTTATGGGAGGTGTAAAGAGGCGCTGAGAGACCGTATGGGTACACATTCCCTCTTATTAGTTTAAATCCCTAAAACACACACTTCTTATACACAACTGCGATTTCATTCAGCTGATTTGATGCAAGTACAGTATTCTATGATCATGGAAGGAAACAGAGCCACAAAAATCCAGCACTGTAAGCCGTCTCACTGTCTACCTCCAGCAGCAAAGAGGTAGGATTTCTAAGCGGTCAGGAGTGCACGTATGGTGTCCTCCTAGAGCTAAACTAGTCCTGGTTATCGTTTAACGCCTGTGTGACTTCCACACGTTGCTTATCGTCTCTGAACCACGGCTTCCTCATTTATAAAATGGACACTATTCTAGAGGCAGAGCACTCAGCTTATGTCTGACAATAACAATCAGAAGACAAAACCAACGGTGAACTTTCCGTGTTACCCAAAGAGGGATCCACACAGCATTGTCCCAGGTTCCCAATGTGACTTAATGGGAAACGCTCACGATGTCCAGAGCCCTTGATGTCCCGCAAATGAAGGAGGAGGATGTCCTCAAATTCCTTGCAACTGGAACCCACTTGGAGGCCACCAACCTGGACTTCCAGATGGACCAGCACATCTACAAGAGGAAGAGTGATGGCATCTACATGTTAAACTTGAAGAGGACCTGGGAGAAACAGCTGCTGCAGCTGGTGCCATCATCCCCATTTAGGGCCCAGCTGATGTCAGCGTCATCTCCTCCAGGAACACTGGCCAGCGGGCTGTGCTGAAGTTTGCTGCGGCCACTGGGCCCACTTTCATCGCTGACCGCTTCACTCCTGGGACCGTCACCAACCAGATCCAGGTGGCTTTCCGGGAGCCCCACTCCGGGTGGTGACTGACCCCAGGGCGGCCCACAGCCGCTCACCAAGACTTCCTGCATGAACCTACCCACCATCGCTCTGTGAAACACAGACGCCTCTGCGTTGCGTGGACATCGCCATGCCCTCCAATAACAAGGGAGCGCCCTCTTGGGTCTCCCTGGCGGAGACCCACCGTGTGGCACCATCTCCCAGGAGCTCGCGTGGGAGGTCACGCCTGATCTTTACCTCTAAAGAGTACGGGAGGACATTGAAAATGAAGAGAGGGCCGCTGCTGAAAAGGCCATGACCAAGGAGGAGTTCCAGGGCGAGTGAACGGTTCCCGCTCCCGAGCTCACTGCCACTGGCCAACTGAGCTGAGGGCATGCAGGTGCCTCCGTGCCCATCCCTCAGCTCCCTGCTGAAGACTGGGCACCAGCTCCACAGCCCAGGCCGCCGAGTGAGCAGGGACCACAACCGAGTGGTCTTAGACTCTACGACAGAAAATGGAAAGAAGTTTGACAGAATAAGCAGTTTCTAAAAAAAAAACAACCAACAGTGATACTCACTTGATGTGACCTTCCAGAAAACGTGCCCCATTTTCTAAAACAAATATAGAGAGAATAATTCATAGAATTGGACCAAGTTGGTGCGTCCTGGTAGAGCAGCAGTTAGGTCAATCACCTCTGAAGGGAGCACAGGCCACACACCCCAGGGGTGGAGATTCCGCCCCTGGGGACTTGGGGGATGGCGACAACCAATGTGAACAACTAAATAGAAATTTAAAAATAAAGATGCTTCTTCCTCCTTTCTCTTACTGCCTGCCTGCCTACTTGCCTTCATTTCTGCCTGGACCTTTCTTTTTTTTTTAAAAAAAAGAATTGCACTAAGTCACCTTTGAGTTCCCACCCTATTTAGCTTCTATAATTCTAGCTCACTGGTGATGTCTTCAGAGTAGGGACTTTGTCTCCAGGTCTCAGTTTCTGTCTGTTTTCATTTCTATCTGCTGAGCAGACCTGGTTCGCCTCTAGGCTGAAGTCTGTTCCCTGGTCCCTGGACTGTGCTAGAAGGCTAGGAGGTTGGCCAGGTGGCTGGTGGCCTGGGCACCTGGGTGCACTTAAAGTCTGTAGACCATTACAAGTCCTCCCCATCCCACTTCTCCACAGCACCCAGGAGCTTCCCCGGACTCAGAGAGCATCGTGCAGTGCGGCCGGCCAGCCATGCCAAATGAACCGGTGTGTGCTCTTCACCTACAACGCTTGCTGAGACACATGGAACCCCACTGCACCCCAACTGCAGCAGGATGCTGAGACGCAGTCAGAAGAGAGACTTTCCAGGCCGCTGATCTTGAGGGGCTGGGGAAGGAGGTACAGCAGTTTATTCACTTATTTTCTCACTTTCTCATTCATTCATTCATTCATTCAATAAGCTCACATGGCATTGTCCAAATGTCAGACTTTGTGCCAGTGCTGGGGATTCAGAATGAACAAAACAGTCCTCATGTTCAGGTTTCTCTTGAGCTGCCAAGGACACAATTCCCAGAGGTGCTGTCAAGATGTAAGCGCTGTGAAGTGAGATCGCAGAATAAAGTGTGAGCCTTTCTAGTTTACCAGATCAGGGAAGACGTCGCAGAAGTAGTGTCCTTTGCAGCAGCCTTGAAGGGTGGATGGGAGTGGGCCAGACAGAAGAGAAAGGTAAGACATGTCTGGCAGAGGGTACAGTGTGAACAGAAGTTACGACTAGTCATTGAGCATTAAAATCACAGAGTAGCCCAGGGTACAAAGAGATCCCATCACTCAGCCCATCACACCCTCCAGATGAGGAGGTCTGGGGAATACCCAGGGTGACTGGCATTGACCTGCAAGATGAAGCACATGAACACTTCGCTATAGATGATATGTCACCAGGCTTAGCTGTCCAAAGACATGAAGCTGAGGGGTCACTAAAGACAGGTATCACAGGCAAAGCCTGTCTCTTCCCAAGGGACCTGTAAAGAATTGTTAGTGTTTTACTTTTTATGACTTACCTTTTTTTATTAATTATCGTTACTAACATAGTAAGTACCTAGAAAGCTAGAGCTCTTTTTATTTTTAGGTATCACAGAGGTCAGGAAAAACTGTGCAAGAAGCCTTATGAGTAGGTGTGAGAAAGAACGTTCTAGAAGTGGACCAAGTCAGGCATATGAATCAAGTCCAGAGAAGAGGCCTGTTGTTCCCTCTGGTACTCTGAGCTCCCTCTCCTGTTCCACAGTGGTTCCCACCCTGGAACCCGCACAGAGCTGGGTCCTCATCGCCCATGAGAAGGGCCCTATGCTCTGGGGGCTCCTCTGGGGCCCACAGTGATTCTGATGTGGGACATGGATCCATTTGAGAGTCCGACAGTGTCAACCCATCTCATAAAAATTCTCTGCCTGTCCAGATTGCACCCACAATTTTAGCAGTTTCCAGAGCCCCCAACACCTCTCTGTGGACCCCATTCTGGTAGGAAGAGGCTCAGAAGACCAACAGACCTGAGAATGAGGATCCCACCACTCACCAACTGTGACAGCTCTGGGCCTCAGTTTCCTCATTAGGAAATGGAGAGAAATACTCCCCTCCCCATAGATGTGTGACAAAAAATTGATGAATGCATATAAAGTCTTGAGCACAGAGCCTGACACAGGGAGGCAGAGGACACGTTTTTTCTCCTGAAGGGCAAGTCAGGCAAAGTTAGCAGGAGACACAAAGAGAAAGGTCAAAGAGTCCTTCAAAATTTTCCTCCAAAGTGGACTGGGGCTTCTATTCACTCCTCAAGATTTTCCAACCTTTCTATGAAGAGCACATATCACTTGCATGTAAAAGAATATTACAGGAGGGGCACCCCCTGGTGGAGTAGCGGTTGGGTCAATTGCCTCCGAAGAATGTAGACCACATACCCCTGGGTTTGAGTCCAGGGGGAACAACCAGTGTGAACAACTAAGTGAAAATTTTTTTTTGGAAAACATGATTCTTCTTTCTCTCTCTTCCTGCCTGCTTGCCTGCTATTGCCTTCATTCCTGCCTGCACCTATCCTTATTTTTTTACAAAACAGAATATTACAGGAGGGAGCTAGGACCTGAAAAGAATTAAGAATGAGCTGGCCCATGAAGGCACACAGGTGTGTGATCCCCTATCCCTGCCGCCTCCTCACTGTGGATTCTGTCACACTCACAGCCCTCAGGCACACTTTTGTGCCTTTGTTCATGTTGTTTCCTCTCCCTGGCACTTCTCTGCATTTTCCTACTTGACAAACTGGGACTAGCCATGAAAAGGCAACCAGAATTCCCCCTGCTCTGAGTTGAACATACTTGCTGTGGCAGCTAGACTGCCCACAGTCTGACCCGACTCTTGCTGAATGCTGGGCCACCAGCGTGTACCCAGTACTCTCCACTGAGGGTTAGTTTCGTCATCTTGGGCAAATGTCAAATGAACAAATGACTTTTTCAGTGTCAAATCTTGTGCGCCTCTGCTGCCCATTCTTGGGAATTTCTGGAAGATGAGCATAAGCTGATTCCTCATCTTCCTGCAAGGCCTCTGTGGGGTGGGACCCGCCAGAGAAATGAGAAAAGACTGTGCAGAGGGATGAACCAATTGAGCTTTAACTCAAGAGCAGGCTTTCTCAGCTTGCTTTTTTTTTTTTTTTTTTTTACATGATTGCAACACCCCACCCCTGTCTTACCATAATAAGGAAACTTTAGATGTATATTTTTCCTAATTCACCCTCTCTGAAAAATCTTAATGCCCCAGATATATAGCATATATCTGTTTAAGCATGTACTTAGGATTTCTTCATACCTCTTCCCTGAACCAGTGTTCATGTCCTGGGGGCAGCATAACCCTCCTCTGAACGCCTGCTCAAAGGTGGGCGATCATCTGCTTCATCGTCTCTAGTCTCTGCGGCAGCCTATGAGGCAGGCGCAGGCACCATTTCCTCGCTGTACAGACTTGTAAACTGAGGTACTAGTGTTAGTTAACTTGTCCACCTAATGAATGACAGGGCTGGAAGGCGCAGCCAAGACCTTTAGGACACAAATCTCTTGACTTGTTTGTTGCCTTGAGGGAACACAAGACAGCTACATGCTGATAGGGACAGAGCCCTAAGCTTAAGTCCGGCCCTTAGCTTCCTCCCTCCTAAAGCGAGGAGGGCAGCCTCAGTGTATCTTCGGTGCCTCTTTGGCTTCAAGTTTCTGAAAGGGAGGCTTCAGGGCCCAGGGACACATTGTGCCCCGCCTCCCCACCCCTGCTGGGAGAGGGCCTGGCCGCCAGGCTGGAGCTGCTGGGGTCAGGTGGAGGGAGCCGCCGGGCCCCATAGACAGAGATGTCTGCTCCCGGCTGGCAGCCTCCCAGGGGTGCTCGGCTGGGAGTCTGGCTGGCCCCAGCTTTCCCCAGGGCCTGATAAACCAGAAAAAAAGAAAGCACGCTGTGAAGGGAAGGAAGCACCAGTAGACAAAGGAGGGAAGGGCATGCTGATTCCATCGGCTCCAAGCCCTCAGCCACCCTGGCGGGCTGGGCAGGGCAGGACGTGCAGACAGGAGACCTGGGGAGCTGGCGGCAGGATGCTGGGAGCCGCTGCCTGCTGATCACTGTGCCCGTCTGTCTTGGTGCCTGAGCTGGCTGAGGTGGGGACTGGGACCAGGCCAGTGGGGACAGGCCTCCGAACACTGGTCCTCCCGTCTCCTTGGCACCTCCCCACTGTTATCCTTGTGCAGTTGAGGGGGCAAAGTCAGGCTGGGACTTGGCTCTCTGGCTTCAAACTCCAGTCATTCTCACACCCCAAACCTCACCAAGTCTGCCATTACCTGATTCTGTTGTCTGAGGAGCCAGGAGTCACTTAGAGCATAGACATTAAACAGGCCCAATTCACCATGTGTGGGTATTTTCTACATAGTCTGACTTCATCTTCTCAAGAGCCCTATGAGGTTGGCTATATTATTACTGCTGCTTTGCAGAGGAAACAGAGACAGAGGGAGGGTAAGCAACATGCTGGGGAGTGGGGAATGGAATAAGAGCCCATTCTCCAGGGGCTGGCAGCCAGTGAGGGGGCCTTTCCTGATGGTAGACGGGAAAGGGCAATGAGGTGGGGAAGGAAAGTTACTTTTTTTATTCTAAAACCAGTGAACAGAAGGGATATTCTAGACCTGCAAACAGAAGGTAAACAGGAGTGAAGTACGGCCTGGCCCTTCCTTGGGGACCTAGCGGAATGAGTGACACGTGGGAGGACGGGGAATCTGCAAGGGAGGTTTAGCACCCAGCTCTGCCACTTACATCCAGTTGTTCCATCTGCAAGGTAAGCACTGCATCCTAACTTCAGGGGGTAAGAGGGGCAGAGAGATACTGGGCAGAGGCTCCTGCAGGACTGGGCTCTATCTTGAGGTTCCACCTTAGCTGCCCTTGCAGTTGGCTTACTGACCACCATCCCTGGGGACTCGATGTTGGAAATGAGGGGCAGGGATGAATGAAACAGGGAAGGAAGGAAGCCACCCTAAAGGTTGTCAATGAGTCATTCACCCGCCAGGCATCTGGGGCTCCATCCTGCAGGAGACCCTCAGAGAGCCGAATGCAGCTCAGCACCAGTCCCCTGCTTCTTGTTCTCCTCACCGGGGCAGAAAGCAAGCACTATGGGGCTGCAAGGCCAGAGCCTGTCACATCTCTTGGCACCTACACAAAGCAAGATGCCTCAGCAAGAGCTAGGGTACAAAGTGAGGTGAGGTGAGGCTCAAGAGGAGCCCAGCCTGTGTCCCTGGAGGCACCACTTTCTCATTGTCCCTGGGCCAGGGGTACCCAAAGATGGATCAGATGTGATGCCTGTCCCCTAGGAGCTCACAGCCAGTGAGAAACTCTTATCCCCCACAAGGAGATAAGGATAACCGGGCCACTGTGCGCTTAGCACCTCCTGTGTGCCAGGGACCACAGGCAGACCTACCAGACAGACAGTGTCTTTACTGGCCAGAAATGCACACTGAGGCTCAGAGAGGTTAAGACCCTTCCCAGTGTCTCACACCTGAAACCTTCCCAGTCTTCTGGAGGGGATGGGAAACGCTGGAGGGTCTGAGAGAAGGGCCGCCTGCAAGAGGCTGGGTCTGCACCTCACCTCATGTCTTCCCATAGTCACCCCACCTGGAATCCCCAAAAGATGTCATGAAGACCTAAAGTCATAGCTCATTAGGCCAGAAGGCTTCAGGCTGAACTCCTCAGCTGCCATCTTGTGAAACACACAGAAGCAGAGAGGGACATGATTGCCCCAGTGCACATGACCTGGATGGAGCCGGTGGGAGCCCAGCTTGCCTGGCTCCAGGGCCAGGTATCTCCCGGACAGGTAGCATGTGCTCGGTTTCTAGGCCCCTGTTTCCACTCTCGGGAGCAGAATTTGGCAAGTCTTTCTTCCTTGTTTTATGGCTGACTCCTTCCAAGGGCATGCTTTGCTCAAAGCAGTATGCTATAGGACCCCGGGGCCCCTCGGCTTGGGCCAAGTGGAGGAGGGGCTGCGAGTGAGAAGGCGCAGTAGGGCAAGGCTAAACGGCCTTGGACACACAGGCAGGGGCACAGTGACAGGCTTCACCCCTCTTCTGTGGCCCAGTGCCTCTGACCAGGGCTCTGGGCAGAAGACCCCATACTCAGCACCCTGGGATTCTGGAAATGGGTTTGGTGCTGAGCCTGAGTGACCCAAAGTCCCAGAGATAGGGGATGGGGGTTTCAAAACAGAAAACAAACATATAACCACCCCCAAAGGAAAAGTCCAGAGTCTGAATTTTAAACAGGAAGAACTAGGCGTCGGACTCTGAGGAAGATAACAGGGCCTGGCTGAGCAGAGAAACAACAGAAAAAGCTGAGGAAAGCTGGGGGAGGACATTCCTGCCTGAGCCTGGGAGCTTCTGAGCTCACCCTTGTTTCCAGAGTGTTGGCGGCCTGGCAGCAACGCGGGGCTCTGTGGGGGCCTTCTTGCAGAGACACCAGGGTATGTGGGAATGAGCATGGCTGGGGGCCAGAGAGACCAAGGTTGGAACCCTTGGGAGGTACTTTCTGAGCTTCTGTATCCCCACCTTGAAGGTGGAGAGGACAAAGGGACACAGGTACAGCCAGGGTTGGGCACACAGTGGGGCTATTTTTGTCATCCTGGAGACCCCAGAGCCCACAACAATTTTGAAAGCACCAGGGCCATGTCCTCAACAAGTGCTTGCAGCCTAGGGAATCAAGCCCACTCCTTACAGAGCGAGACAGACAAGCTCTCACCAATTAGTTTGCTTGGGTTGCCACAACAGTGAACCACTGCCGGGGTGGCTTCGATATCAGAAATTAATTTTCTCTCAATTCTGGGGTCAAAGTCTAAGAATGAAGAGTCAGTTGGTTTCTTCTGAGGCCTGTCTCTGTGGCTTGCAGATGACCTTCTCCTGTGTCCTCTCTTTGTGCATGCTTGTGCTAATCTCCTACATACACTGGTTACACTGGATTAGGGCCACGCTCATGACCTCATTTTGATTGAGTTACCACTTTAAGGACCCTGTGTTCAAATGCTGTCTATAGCTTCTTCCACCTCTCGCTTTAAAAACAAACAACATACAGCATCTGGACACCTTCCATAATACGCTTTCTCCTTGAATGATAAACCACCCTGCCCCGACCTCTAGTTTTCCTGAGTTCTCTTTATGAACGTCACACATGCCCTTCACTTTTTAACTGTATTTTTTTTTTTTAAAGAAAAAAGTTGCAGGTAGGAATGAAGGTGAGCAGGCAGGCAGACAGGAAGAGAAGAAGAAAAAGCTACTTTATTTTTTTTCAGTTGTTCACATTGGTTGTTTTCCCCCAGACCCAGGAATCTAACTCAGGGTTGCGTGGCCTGATCCTTCAGAAGTGCTTGACCTAACTGCTGCTCCAGCAGGGAGCACCCACTTTATAATTTTTAAAGAAAAGTCAGATGCATCTTATCAGTCCTGGGGTTATGAGTGAGTAACTGTAGCCCCAAGAAGGTCTGGGAGCGGTTCCAAAGTCATCCTGTAAGTGAAGGTAGAGTGGGCATCAGCCCCTGCCTCTAGATCCCTCCAGCCTGGGGTTACCCTCAGGGCCCTAGGCTAGCTGAGCCAGAGCTTTGGAAATCAGGGACTGAGAGCTGAAGGCGTTGGTAAGGATTCTCTGAACCCAAATGAATCATTCTCTTGCTCTGAAAGTACCTGCCTCAGTTTCCCTATTGCAGAGGAACAAGCTTGGCCTTCTCCATCTAGTGTGGGTGGAAGAGTAGAGTATGGTCTGGAATATGGTCAAGCCACATCCTGATCTCTGCTGTGTTCCATGTCTGGTGCGGAGAGCCATCTCTTTCCTCTCCTTCCCCTGTTCTGGGTGCCCGTAGTACTGGGCCTCC